>VIAB01005128.1:50382-75201 GCA_009801035.1 Oophaga pumilio | reverse complement strand
TTTATTAAGTATTTTGTGTGACATATCTCTCTGATTTAGGGGCAAAAAACTAAAAGTTTGAAAATTGCAAAATTTTAATTTTTTTTGCTATATTTCCGTTTCTTTCATAAATAAACACAAGTTATATCGAAGAAATTTTACCACTAACATGAAGTACAATATGTCACGAAAAAACAGTCTTGGAATCAGCGGGATCCGTTAAAGCGTTCCAGAGTTATAACCTCATAAATTGACAGTGGTCAGAATTGTAAAAATTGGCCTGGTCATTAAGCTGCAAATTGGCTCTGTCACTAAGGGGTTAATTCTGTTGAAGCTCCTAAAAAGTAAATAAACTTCTTGAATGTGGTTTGAGCAAATTGAGGGGTGTAGTTTTTAAAATGATGAAACTTTGGGGTCTTTTCTGTCATATTGTCATATCGGACCTTCAAAGTAACTTCAAAGGGGATGTGTTCCCTAAAAAAAAAAAAATTGTTTTCTAAATTGTTGGAAAAATGATAAACTGCAGATCAACTTTAAACCCTTCTAACTTCCTAACTAATAAAAAAAAATTGCTGATTTTGCTGCTTTACTAGACTGTAACGGTTTCAACTTTAAGTTGATGGAGATGTGAGAGGGCTTTTTTTGCGCCCTTAGCTGTTATTTTAATTGCCACTTACTGTATTTTTTGAGGCATTGTGGAGTTTTGATTCTGCTAATTAATTTAATATTTTGATAGATCGGGCTTTTAACCCTTTCACCTCCCAGCCTGTTTTCACCTTACTGACCAGACCAATTTTGTGGATTCTGACCAGTGACACTTTATGAGATGTTAACGTATCCCAGTGATTTTGAGATAGTTTTTTCGTGACATGTTTGTCCTTCATGTTAATGGTAAATTTAGGTCAATATAATTTGCGTTTATGAAAATATCGAAACTTTGACAATTTCTTTTAAACAAGATATTTATTAACTATTTTGTGTGTTTCTGTAATATATCTAACATTTCCCACATGCCCATTTTACATTAGCATCATTGAAACATTATTGTTTTTACGCATTTTTTATTTTTTTTCACCACTTAAAAAAAACAAACTCAGCATGTTAGAAATCCCTATAATCACACTGACCTGGAGAATCCTGTTGCAAAGTAATTTTTGCCATTTAATGAATGATGTAAAAGAAAAACACAGAAAACAGGTGCAGAATTGTGCTTTGTTTTGCAATTTCAATGCACTTAGAATTTTTTCCAAAATTCCAGTGCATCACACGGTAAAAGGTGTCAATCAAGAGTACAACTCGTCACCCAAAAAAACAAGTCCTCATATGCCAATTGTTACAGAACCCCACAGCACCCCGAATATGATATGCATGTATGATAGGTGCAATGTGAGATGCATGTCCCTAATGCATCAGCCGACCGGCTGCGACCCCTGGGCAGAGGTAAACGAGATATCCCACTTCTGACCTCCCCCCACCTTTGTAAATCCCACGGTAAATGATCAGGGGCCGCCTGCCACCTGCAGCTATTGTAATGTACGTCTGGTGTCTTAATTAGAGCCTGTTATCTACTGGCCCGCCACATATTGATTGTCCTGTCCTTTGTATGTATATATATTCTGAGACCTGTGAGTAAAAGGTTGTCACACTGGAAATATGTGGATAAGCAGTGCTCTTTTATATGTTCCCATGTAACAAAGCCTTTCGAGCCAGCGTCCATCATTCAGAAGTCAGGAAAAGCAGAGCTGACCTCCTGAAACACGGGGTGGTAATGTAAGAGGTATTACAGCACAGTAGACCCCGTTACACTGGTGGCATCAGTGGGATATCTCGTTTACCTCGGCCCAGGGGTCGCAGCCGGTCGGCTGATGCATTAGGGACATGCATCTCACATTGCACCTATCATACATGCATATCATATTCGGGGTGCTGGGGGGTTCTGTAACACCAATGTTGATGGAGAAATTAACAAGTTACGGCTCTTAGCAGAAGGAGAGGAATAAGCGAAAAGTCCAAAAATGGGAAAATCACCATGTCAGGAAGGGGTTAAGATTGGGGAAAAAAAAACCACAGATAAAGTGAAATCAAGTATGTTTCACAGATTTTTGATAAAAATATATAGTATCAATGAAAGGTTTGAGCACGTATTTATATATTATACAGTATATATATTTTTTTAACCTTTCTTTCTTTCTGAAAATAAATAAATGCATTAATTTGAACTAAGAAGAAATTTTAATAGAACTTTATATTGATCAAAAAGGTAATTCCATTCAAAACGATCTTGCATTTTAGGTTTTTCATTAGTAGCCACTCTTTTTTTCTTACCTGCCTAGTACACTCGTCAACTTATAAGGTAATCTCCAGGGATGGATTTTCAAAAGTCTTATTAAAGTTCCCATGTAGGCCGTGCACTTGATAGTTTCTTTTCCTGGAGTCTGCTGTCCAAAATATCCATAAACTATCACTGTTGGACTGAGGCCAGGCTACTCTGGAGTACTCCATTGCTCTCCTTTTGTTGGCCTGGAGGTCTATGCTTTACTGCAGTGCAATACATAATCGGGTAGACCAGCGTGTAGCTGCAGAATGCTGTGGTAGTTATGCTGTTAAAGTGTGCCTTTATTTCTGAAAAAAAAATCAACATTTTACACTCGAACACTATTGCACTCCTTTTCCCCAAGCTTCATGGTGGGAACCACATATCCATTTACGGTATCCATTCACCTCCTCTGTCTCTCTTGAGGACACACGGTTAGTTCAAAATCTCATCTCATTTTTTGGAGTCATTAGATGAAATGACAGATTTTCACTGGGCCAGTACGTGTTTCTTGGCCCAAGCAAGTCACATTTTATTTGTCTCTCAGGGTGGCACTTATACAATGAAGACTTAATCCAGTCCTCTGTGAGCTGTGATTCGTCTGCTTCTTGAACTCATTAATTATAAATTGGATGCTAATCTAAAGGGCCGGTAATATACGATTTCCAAGGCTGGGGATAGGAATACACTAGTCATGTACAGTCGCAATCACTTGTTGTCCTTTTCTCTGGTGATCCTCGTTGTAACCTGTTTTATCCTAGAGGTTATTGGTTTTGCCACTGTACTTCCATTGAGGAAAGACCTCTGCCACAGTTTGCTGTGATGGCAGATGTTTCCACAGTAGGTGGCTGCTGATAATGGTGAGAAAAGGATTATACCACACAATTACCTTCTGGAGTGGTGGCAAGCGCAGAAAACAAAACTGTTGGAAGTTTGTCATCACAGGATGTATGCTTCTGATTCTTTTACGTGATATACGTGACTTTGTCAGCAGCAGGTTTTACCTCCTATTTTTTTTGTGATTTATGTACAGCCCTGTCACGCAACATGTTGGAAAGGCTAAGTGCAACACGAGGGGATAAGGGAAAGGGAACCAAACACTAGGGAAGGGGGGAGTGGAGACCTCTAGACAGATCTAACATCACCTTGTCTGCCCTATCGTCCCTATATAGGTTCCGCACCTATGGCCGATCAGGATACCTAGTCCTTGCCTGACCCTGGCAATAAGCCCTGCATCGTGAAGGACAGGATGTACGCTAGTCAATCCCCTCTACCACTAAAGACAGATGGGATACACAAACAATGGTTAACACTTAGCTTGAGTAGACTCAGAGAGTAACATGGATGTCCTCCAAATACCAGAGAGTAAGATAGCTGACTGCTATAGCTCCATGCCGCATTAGGGAACTGGATATAGAAATATCACCTGCGCCTTTCCAGCAGCAAGCTGAAAGTTATAAACACCCTGGTCCAGTTGTGTCAACTAGACCCGGGGGAAGGTTGCCCCTGGGTCCTAGAGTCAGAAGGCCCAGGAAGAAGTCTGTAAAGCAAACTGCTGAGACCTTCTGCAGTCACATGCAGAGCAACAGTCTGCAGCCTCTGACACCCGTGACAAGCCCATTGTGAGCACACATCCTGTATAACACACTAATATTGTGACTAGTCTTTAATCCCGAAGACCCTACGGTGGACATTGTCTTTAGTCTCCTTGTCCATGATCGCCATGAGAATGAATTAGTGCTATTTAATTGACTTTGGCTCATGTTTTACTTTTATTCCTTTAGTATTGATCTTTTAAAGGGAAGTAGGCAGGTTGGGGTTGGATAGCACTATTAACCTTTAGATGTTGGGTCAGTCTGCTGGTAAACAGCATTAGAAAGGTACCCAGCATCTGTTCTGAAATAGCGACATCAGGGAGAAGGTTAACTTTATTCCTCTCAGGAACCGCCAGCTTTCCGTCAGAGGCGTGCCGGCACTGCCACAGTCATTGCTCGCTATAGTGTGAGCAGCGACTGTAAGCACACCCTGGCTACTTTGACTGACAGCCAGCTCTGCATTACATCAGTGTAAAGCTGGCTGTCAGTCACTGCAGGCTGTGCTTATAGTCGCCACTCTGTACAGTGAGCAGCGACTGTAGCTGAGCTGGCAGAAATGGAAGCCGGCGGCTCCCTCGAGGAATAAAGTTCCTTTTCTCATGGTTGTGCCGCTTTCAGTATGGTGGCCAGGCATCTTTCTAATTCTATTAATCAGTAAATTAACACTATATGTAGAGTTCAATAGCGTTATCCGACAGGACAGGTTCCATTTAAATAGGTGTTAATTCACGTTAAGCTTTGTGATGCTATTGTAGTATAAGGAACAATTTACTGACTGCTGGGGGTGAGACCAAAGGGTTCCCCAACAATCCTGAGTAGAGAGGAGGAACAGCATATTCGCCTTTACTGTATTCATTGTTTATAGGATCAGGTATATACAGCAGTGACATAACAATATTTATCTATGGAATCTCCTCATTCAAGAGGGGCTAATCTGAGCTTTGTGTTTGGATAGGTGGGGGGTCCCAGTGGTCCAACCCCCAGCAATCAGTCAGTTATTTGTTATCCTATGGATCAGAGTAAATTACAAATCAATGAACAAGTTTGTATCTTGCTGTAGTATTGTATTCTGATCAGTTTGCAACTATAATATAGTAGATTTCTTTAGACATCTAAAATAATCCATTTTGTCTTTATCTCCAGGAATGAATGCAGCCGTGCGAGCGGTGGTGAGAGTGGGAATTTATACGGGTGCCAAAGTCTTCTTTGTACATGAGGTGTGTATTTCCAGGCTGCTAAAAATGAATTTGTTACCATTCCCAAATCCTAGTGCTTCCCTGAAACTGCATCAGTTTACCTTTTTTTTTCATTTTGTCTCTCAGTTACTTGCGGAGTTATCTTTTTTCACTTTTGATGCAGAATGAGTCATTAGAAACAGAGTGATCTATTTCAAGAGTTTATTTCTGTTTATGTTGATGACTGTCTTACAGCTAATGAAAACCCAAAAGTCATTATCTCTGTAAATTAGAGTTATTAGCAAAAACACCTGCAAAGGCTTCCTAAGCGTTTAAAAAGGTCCCTTAGTCTGTTTCAGTAGCTCCACAATCATGTGACTGCTGACTTGACAGATGTCCAGAAGGCAGTCATTGACACACTCCACAAGGAGGGTAAGCCTCAAAAGATCATTGCTAAAGAAGCTGGCTGTTCACAGATTGCAGTATCCAAACATTTTACTGGAAAGTTGAGTAGAAGGAAAAAGTGTGGTAGAAAAAGGTGCACAAGCAACCGGGATAACCGCAGCCTTGAAAAGATTGTTAAGAAAAAGCCATTAAAAAATTTGGGGGAGATTCACAAGGAGTGGACTGCTGCTGGACTCATTGCTTCAAGAGCCACAACACACAGACGTATTTAGGATATGGGCTACAAGTATTGCATTCCTTGTGTCAAGCCACTCATGGCAACACCAGAAGCGTCTTATATGGGCCAAGGAGAAAAACTGGACTGTTGCTCAGTGGTCCAAGGTGTTGATTTCAGATGAAAGTAAATTTTGCATTTCATTTGGAAATCAAGGTCCCAGAGTCTGGAGGAAAAGTGTAGAGGCCACAATCCAAGCTGTTTAAGGTCTAGTGTGAAGTTTCCACAATCAGTGATGGTTTGGGGAGCCATGTCATCTGCTGGTGTAGGTCCACTGTGTTTTATCAAGACCAAAGTGAGCGTAGCCGTCTACCAGGAAATTTCAGAGCACTTCATTCTTCCCTCTGCCGACAAGCTTTTTGGAGATGGAAATTTCATTCTCCAGCAGGACTTGGCACCTGTCCAAACTGCCAAAAGTACTTGATTGGCCAGCAAACTCAACTGACCTTAACCGTAAGATGAAAGACACCAGACCCAACAATGCAGACGATCCGAAGGCTGCTATCAAAGCAACCTGGGCTTCCATAACACCTCAGCAGTGCCACAGGCTGATCGCCTCCATGCCACGCCGCATTGATGCAGTATTCGATGCAAAAGGAGCCCCGACCAAGTATTGAGTGCATTTACTGGACATACATTTCAGTAGGCCAACATTTCTGATTTTAAAATGATTTTTCAAGCTGAGGTCATAAAGTATTCTAATTTACTGAGATAATAGATCACTCTGTTTGTAAAGACTCTATATAATATGAGTTTCTCTTTTTGTATTGAAGAACTGAAATAAATTAACATTTTGCTAATATTCTAATTTTGTGAGAAGCACCTGTATGTATCTTCTGAAACTGGTTTTCTATAAAGCAAACTTGCTAAAATCTACAGTACAAGTATGATTTGTAAAGTGACTATGTGCCCGATATGAAGGACTACATAGTTCAATTTCAGTTTTGGACGTGACCCAATTCTTTTCAAGGTACTTTGATTTTGCTCCATACAAGTTGGTAGTATGATTGCAATGAATTCTCCTTAAATGCGGTTGTCATTCTAGGGTTACCAAGGACTGGTTGATGGAGGTGAAAACATTCGAGAAGCCACTTGGGAAAGTGTCTCAATGATGTTGCAATTGGTAAGTGTGATGGACTCAAAAATGACTTCATGTTGGCCCTCAGAAGATACCAGGGGCTGATATCGCCTCAACATTTCATGACAAATCCTATGTTGATTATAAATTAAATCTAGGCTCCAGTTAGACTGTGGATCAGCTACAGTGCTGGCAATGTGTCAGCGTTTTGATTTGGGGCAGGAGTTAAACACAGACTTCTCACCAATCTCACACCAATGTTGCAGACAATGTAATTGGTCAAATATTGAGGTGGCCGTTTTACAGTCACAGACATTGTCTTTAAGGGGTTATCTGGTCCAAATTGATAAGTCTGCAGTTCACTGGGGGGAATTCATAAGTCTGCAGTCACACAGAGTCACTGCAGACTTGCCGATTTGAACCAGACAGCCCCTTTAACCTCTTCATGATGTAACTGTGTGTTAGGTTCCACTGTATGGAGCAGGCTCAGGAGCTGAGTCTGCATCATACTTGGTAACTGCTGGCTCCAATCAGTGCTGTTTAAACATTTAAAATTCCGCAGTCTGTACATTATAGTGGCACTTAAATAGTACAATTGCCAATGTGCACGTGCACCCACTAACTTTTATCAACCCCGCTGCCATTTTTTATTTACTGTGAAGCATAGAAGAATGTAATTTTGTCCATATCCTACAGTATGTATTGCAGTTTATAGAACAAGCAATCAGATGATTGCATATTCAAGTTGCTAAAGGATACTAAACGTAAAAAAAAAAGTTTTGAAAAAAATAAATAATTTAAATTACTCCCGTTTTTTCCTATAATAATAAAGAAATTAAAAAACTAAGTATATTTGGTATCACTGCGCCCATCCAGTCAATAAATATATAAAATTAATCAATGTGTATGTTAGAGAAAAATCTAAATGCAAGAATTGTGGGGATTTTTTTTAGTCCTCGCATGTCCCTAAAAATATGTTCTCAAAATGCCATTATTCACCCAAAAATGGTATCAATTAAATATTAGTTTGCCATGCAGAAAAGAAGCCATCGCACAGCACCATAGACAGAAAAATAAAACAGTTACAGGTGTCAGAAAATGGCAACACAAATCCAAGTTTTCTTTTTTTTTTTTACAAGTTTCTGATTTTTTTCATCACTTAAACAACAAAATTATACTGTTTGTTTCGCCATAATCATAGTGACTTGTAGTTTAATCACAAAATGAACACTGTAAAAAGTCAAACAAATCATAGAATGTTAGAGTTGAAAGGGACTTCAAGGGTCAAAGCCCCTGCTCAATGCAGCGCAGGATTCACTAAACCATCTCAGACAGATGTCTGTACAGCCTTTTGTTTAAAGACTTTCATTGAAGGAGAACTCACCACCTCTCGTGGCAGCCTGTTCCACTCATTGATCACCCTCATTGTCAAAAAGATTTTTCTAATATCTAATCTGTATCTTCTTCCTTTCAGTTTCATTCCATTTCTTCTTGTGTTTCCATGTGCAAGTGAGAATAAGGATGATCCCTCTACACTGTGTCATCCCTTCAGATATTTGTAGACAGCTATTAAGTCTCCTCGTAGCCCTCTTTTATGCAAGCTAAACATTCCCAGATCCTTTAACCTTTCTTTATAGCACACACTTTGCAGTCCGCTCACAATACTGGTGGCTCTTCTCTGAACTTGCTCCAGTTTTTCAATGTCTTTTTTTTTAAATTTAGTGCTCAGAACTGGTCACGATATTCCAGATGTGGCCTGACCAAGGAGGAGTAGAGGGGGATAATTACTTCATGTGATCTAGACTGTATGTTTCTCTTAATACAGTCATGGCCAAAAGTTTTGAGAATGACACAAATATTAATTTTTACAAAGTCTACTGCTTCACTGTTTCTAATGGCAATTTGCATATACTCCAGAATTTTATAAAGAGTGATCAGCTTAACAGCAATTACTTGCAGAGTCAATATTTGGCTAGAAAATGAACTTTATCCCCCAAAACACATTTCAACATCATTGCAGCTCTGCCTTAAAAGGACCAGCTAACCTCTTTTCAGTGATTGCTCCATTAACACAGGTGTGGGTGTTGATGAGGACATGGCTGGAGATCAATCTGTCATGATTAAGTAAGAATGACACCACTGGACACTTTAAAAGGAGGCTGGTGCTTGGCATCATTGTTTCTCTTCTGTTAACCATGGTTATCTCTAAAGAAACATGTGCAGTCATCATTGCAATGCACAAAAATGGCCTAACAGGGAAGAGTATCGCAGCTAGAAAGATTGCACCTCAGTCAACAATCTATCGCATCATCAAGAACTTTAAGGAGAGAGGTTCCATTGTTGCCAAAAAGGCTCCAGGGCGCCCAAGAAAGACCAGCAAGCGCCAGGACCGTCTCTTAAAAGTGTTTCAGCTGCGGGATCGGGCTACCAGCAGTGCAGAGCTTGCTCAGGAATGGCAGTAGGCAGGTGTGAGTGCATCTGCACGCACTGTGAGGCGGAGACTCTTGGAGCAAGGCCTGGTCTCAAGGAGGGCAGCAAAGAAGCCACTTCTCTCCAGAAAAAACATCATGGACAGACTGATATTCTGCAAAAGGTACAGGCAGTAGACTGCTGAGGACTGGGGTAAAGTTATTTTCTCTGATGAATCCCCTTTTCGATTGTTTGGGACATCATGAAAACGCCTCATTTGGAGAAGACAAGGTGAGCGCTACCACCAGTCTTGTCTCATGCCAACTGTTAAGCATCCTGAAACCATTCATGTGTGGGGTTGCTTCTCAGCCAAGGGAATCGGCTCTCTCACAGTCTTGCCTAAAAACACAGCCATGAATAAAGAATGGTACCAGAATGTCCTCCAAGAGCAACTTCTCCCAACCCTCCAAGAGCAGTTTGGCGATCAACAATGCCCTTTCCAGCATGATGGAGCACCTTGCCCTAAAGCAAAGGTGATAACTAAATGGCTCAGGGAACAAAACATAGAGATTTTGGGTCCATGGCCAGGAAACTCTCCAGATCTTAATCCCATTGAGAACTTGTGGTCAATCTTCAAGAGACGGGTGGACAAAAAAAACCTAAAAATTCTGACAAAATGAAAGCATTGATTGTGCAAGAATGGACTGCTATCAGTCAGGATTTGGTCCAGAAGTTGATTGAGAGCAAGCCAGGGAGAATTGCAAAGGTCCTGAAGAAGAAGGGTCAACACTGCAAATATTGACTTGCTGCATTAACTCATTCTAACTGTCAATATAAGCTTTTGTTACTCGTATGTTTGCAATTATATTTCTGTCTGTGATAAAAACATCTGTCAAACACACATAAAAACCAGAGGGCAGCAGATCATGTGAAAATATATTTTGTCTCATTCTCAAAACTTTTGGCCATGACTGTACATCCTAGAACTGTGTTTGCCTTTTTTTCTACTGCATCAAACTATTGACTCATGTGCAGTCTGTGATCTATTAGCATACTCAAATCTTTTTCACACATGTTGTTGCTTAGTTCTATTCCTCTCATTCTGTAGATGTAATTTTTGTTTTTCTTGCCCAGATGTAGAATCTTGCATTTCTCCCTGTTAAATATAATTCTATTAATCGCTGCCCATTGTTCAAGCTTATCTAGATCCTTCTGAATCATTTTTCTGTCTTCTCTAGTGTTAGCTATCCCTCCTAGCTTTGCATTGTCTGCAAATTTGATCAGGTTACCTTCAGTTCCCTTATCTAGATCATTTATAAAATTGCTTAACAACACTGGGGTCAGGACAGAACCTTGTGGTACCCCACTTGAAACACTTTTCCATTTGGATGTGCAACCATTTATTACCACTCTTTGAATACGATCACTGAGCCAGTTATGAATCAACCTAACCGTAGACTTTTCAATCCTATACTTGGTCATTTTTTCAATAAGGATAGTATGAGATACTTTATCAAATGCTTTTCGGAAGTTGAGATATACCATATGTACTGCATTTCCCTGATCCACCCAGTCGGTGATTCCATCATAGAAGGAAATTAGATTAGTCTGGAATGACTTGTTTGCTACAAACCCATGCTGGCTCTGGTTAATTACTGTATTCTTGCATACATGCTGTTTAATATTTTGTTCAAAGATCTCTCCTGGTATAGAAGTAAGGCTCACTGGCTTGTAATTTCCTGGCTCCATCTTCTTTCATTTTTTGAGGATGAGGACATTTGCCCTTCTCCAATCTTCTGGGACTTCTATCTTCCAGGGCTTTTCAAAGATTCTGGCTAGTGGGGTTCTGGAATTTCCTCTGCTAACTCTTTCAGTACCCTAAGATGCAGAATTGAATTGCGTATCTTTTGTTTCAAATTTTAGTTTCATTTGAAACTTTTTTTCATGTTTTTCCCATTTCATTATATGGTAAAATGAATGTTGTCATTCAAAATTACATCCTGTTCTGTGAAAAATTAAAAAAGTTATGCCTTTCGGAAGCAGGCAAGCATTGTTTGGCCGCCAGTCATCTAATGTTTATGGCCAGCCTTAAGGCCCCCATACTCATAAGACTAGTGTCTGCCGAACCCTCCGATATATTGGTGGGCTCAGATCATAGTTTAATGTGTATGGGGGTGTGGGGCGATTGTCAAGACAAATCATGGGGCATTGGTGGATTTTCAATAAAAAAAAATGAAGCAAAAAAAAAGAAAAGTTTTTAAAAATATGAAAAAAATAATAATTCAAATGACCCCCCCTTCCTCTCTTCTCCTATAATAATATCCAGGATTGTAAAGCAGGCTTAAAGGGAATGTGTATTCAGAAAATGACTTATTGTTTAAATCAGTTTATATATTAAATGTGTTTTTAAACTTTTTCAGTAGTGTTTTAATTTTTTCAATTTTCCATACACATTGGAGGACTGTCGGCCGAACTATGCTCTCCTGGTTCTGAAAGCCATAACTTTATTATAGAAAAAAAAAGAGAGTTTTTTAAATTTTCACCATGGCCTCTAGGTTTTATTCAAAAGAATCACAATTCTTGTTCTGTACAAAAGACTTTTCAGCTGTCTCATTATCAGTAAGGGCAGGATTACAATGAGAGTTAACACCTCTATATCCCGTAGATGACACAGGATCCACCATTCATGTGGTGATGGTCACAATGACCTTTGCCCTTTATGGGAGCATGCTGACATTAGAAGCTCAGAAAGTTTCTATATAAAGCATAGGCTCTGAGTTCCCAACAAGAACTATTAATATGCAAATTGCCTCTTCAAACAAAGAGGACTTGTACTCTATAGCGCCACCTATTGGAAGTAGCGATCCTACAAGTCACAATCAACCCTTTAACGAGTCTTGTAATATGACTTAGGATAAAAGCCAAATCAGAATCTCCATTTGCAGACACGGTGTTTTGGACTATTGGTCCTCGTCAGTGCAAAGTAGGAATTACAAGACTCGTTAAAGGGTTGATTGTGACTTGTAGGATCGCTACTTCCAATTGGTGGCGCTATAGAGTACAAGTCCTCTTTGTTTGAAGAGGCAATTTGCATATTAAAATTTCCCAGAGGAGCATTGCACGGCGAATAAGCCTCCTTACCTCGACACGCCAGAGCTGGTATGTCACTCTCCACAAGGAGAAACCTTACCAACAAGAACTAGGAGGCTTCATTTGACGTTTTCAGCCAAAGTGAAAATTGCTATGTATTTAGCATAAAAACCGGATTTAAGTAAAAGGTAATATTCTGATGGCATATTCACATTTAATAGGTGAATACTGACAGAGCAACAAACTGCAAGAATTATTATCCAACATACAAGAGACCATGAAGAAACAATGTGTCATAGATCCATATTCATTTTTGGATTTTACAGTAACCCTTGGTCATTTATTGCTTTTGAAATGTGTTTTTTATGTTTTCTTGGTGTAGTTGGTTCTTTATTCTCATTAAAATGTTAAGAGATGACATCTGCTCTCCTGGAAGCCTTTAAATAACTAACACAGTGGGTTGTGAGCTGTCTGCCCTATCAAAGAAGGGGCATTGTGACAACTTGACATTTCTTTTTGGCCAAGATCGGATACTTAAGTCTGTACATCTTTGTAGCCAAAGGGTTACAGTCAATGTCCAGGACTAAAATAACCTGCCATTTTAATGCCAGATGAGGTCAAAGTTCTAAGAGGAGTCTTGTTTCAAATGCCACACACAAATAGATGCGATACTTTGACCTTTTACAATTAGCACTATGGGTGTACCCGCTTTTAGAAAGACGTAATGATACAGCCGGAGATATAATTCTCGTGATGAAGAATAAGGGTTCATATCAGAAGGCAACAGAAGTGTTTGCTTTGGTGCCTTTTCTTGAAGGGTTGTGTCCACCTTCATATATGGGTATTGTTGAATAGTCCTAGTAAATACGAGCAGTTTTCCAATTTACTGCATATTTAAATTTTCAGTGTTTTATTTTAGATATTAACTGGAGTGCACTTTTACCTCTTAGTCCTTGCCAGCTTCAGCACGGTGCTTCCAAGCTAGACGACAGTGGTGGTCTGTCTCCTAGGCAATAAGCTGTAAACAAAATTTTTTAAAAAATGTAAATATCTCAAAAATGGCTGCAAATTTTAATACTCAGCAAATTGTAAAAAAGTGCTTGTTTTTACAAGACCTATCCTCTAATATCTGTCTATGAAGGTTGGAATAAGCCTTTAAATAATAGACTTTATAAAATATAATTGTGGACGACAACGCAGTGTAACTAGTACAAGAGGCTGAGGTCATATTTTATGCAGTGATTCAGCAGCACTTTCCATGAATGAGTAGTGGTACGTCCACTCGGGATGTATGTGCAGCTGAATTTTCAGAGCAAATGCATAGCTGCAAATTTTACACTAAATAGATATACCCCAAATGTCTTCCTTTGCAATGCAAAATCCGCTAAGAATATCAGCTGCATGAAGTGACTTGTTGTGGATGTGAAATCTGCAGCTCTTGCCAATTTACATGTGAATAAGATTTCATGAGTTCCCCACCTCTGATATTGTAATATACTGCCAATTTAAAATCTGCAACATGTGACCTGGATGACCAAGTTCAAGCTGTCATTGAAAGTGGACATGGATGTGGAGTAGATTTTTCCAAGAGGCAAATCTTTTAAATTGGGTTGTCGGACCTCTAAAATATTTTCAAAATGGCAAGGATGGTCATTAGATGTGCATCAAATGACATCCTGTTCCCGTCACCTGATGGTCGTAGCCAATCACAGACCTCATGGGAGGTCATTGCTTCTGAATTTTTTTTTAGAGATATGACAATGGCTTTAACCAGATATAAGTCTGTAGAAAAGAGGTTATGTATATGTTCTGTTTTGTTTTGGGTTTTTTGTAAACGTTTTTTCAATTTTTTTATTTTTTTTTCCAAATGTTTGCTTCCTGCACTCTATGGGGACATACATTATGGGGCTTAATTATAAGCCCCTCTAAGGTCAAGTTTAGAAAACCATTTAGCTCCGATAACTTGATTATATAGGCCCGGCATGGGTGGAAGCGGGTAAGTATTCTTACCCGGAATTTTATTTATTTCATGGAAATTGAGGAAAGGACAGAGGCTACCATCTTTCTTTCACAAAAAAGAGCCCCGCAGCTACAGGCAAGAAGGAAGGACGGATATGACCCTACCATAAACTTTCGTTTACATAGTCTTTCATAACGGTCCTTTCAAAATATACAGGTGAGCTTTAGCTAATTTGGTATTTGGAAAAATAAAAATATTTATAGCACAGTCAAAAGGACAATGATGAGGTAGTATCTGCATCTTTCTCCAGGAACACATCTCCGAAGTCTTTCAGGTATGCCAGCAGACCATCCAGACTAGCAGAGCAAATTTGTACAGAACTAAGACATTGCTTATGACAGTAGGAACTCCATTTAACAATATCCTTCCAACCCCAATCAATAACCGGTTCCTGGAAGTATGGGTGACCTCCTCAAATATCATCCAGACTCAGAGGTTTCTCAACAGCTCGCTGGCTTGATGGTGTATTGAGCAGTCTTTGAGAAAATGTCCAGCACCACCACAATAAAGGCAGAGTCCTAGATCACGCCGACGCCTTCTCTCCACGACCCGAGAGCAGGCTGCTCCAACCTTCATTGGTTCAGTCTTTGGCAAGTGAACAGACTCGGGCAGGTTGATTGAAACCCCGTCGGTCATCACGTCTCTTTCTAATTCTGCCTCTCCCAGGGAACAGGGTGGAGTATGCAGAGCCAGGGTGTCCTTAAGAGTGTCCGAATGGCCACAGTAAAACTGAGAGCTGGATCTCAGAACTATAGTCCTCTGTGGTGCTGCACCCGTGTCAGGTTCATGATTTTTGCCTCTGCAACCTGGACCCTGTCAGGTTCGTCATAGATCATCCCTTAGGCATCAAAAAAGACCATTTTGGGGCTAGTGGCGACAAAGAGAATGCCTAAATTGGAGGACCCCCTTGCAATAGGGACATGATTATTCTCACCCACCAAGACTCATCCCTTGAAGACTGGGCTAGTAAGGTAAAAAAAAATAGTCTGCAGCCCTCCCTGAATACCCAAAACTAATCCTTCTCTCCTGAAAATTTGTCAGGAAGTGCCACTACTGGTTTGGTTTGGGGAAGGCCAACTGCACATCAGAATGTACAGGAGTCATTGGTATAGTTGATACTGGAGCGCTTTGGGAATCATTCATAGTGCTAGAAAAAAACTGACCCTTCAGCTGGAACTGTGAAGCTTCTAGTGTTTGATGTTCCCTGGCCAAATCTTGAACAATCAGATCTGAGGAAAAAAAAAAAGTGTTGAACCTGTCAAAATGTGACACTAGTCACAACTCACGGACAGACTGTGAGGCAGAGAAGTCAGACGTACTGGGGTCAGTACCAAGAGAGCACGTAATAAACTAAGTGAAAAGACAAAGGCATAAGTCAGAATGCCAGAGAAATAGCAAAGGGGCAATAACAAACGGCTAGTCAGAACACGGTCCAAAAGTCCGCAGCAGAAAATCAGAACTTACAGCACAGGAATCAGGCAAACGCACACCAGAGAGCGTAAGCTTTTGACTGCAGTTATCTGGTCCAGACAGCTCAACTAGATCGCAGAGCAATTATTAAGAACAGTGGACACCTTGAGAAATCTCTGCACCTCCCAGTCTCAGATTAACTGAGCTGTCAATCAAAGCACTGATAGCTCAGCATGTCCCAGCACGGGATAGGATGACAAAGCTGTCCATCTCTGAGTCCCAGACACCCTGAGCGGAGGAATCGTGACAGTACCCCCTCTTCTTGGCAGATTTTTTTTTTTGTCCTCCATCCTGGCATTAGAGCCCTATGGACACATTAGCATGTATATAGGGAGCTTTCCCGGTATACATGTAAAGCATAAGCATAGGGGAAAAAACACGGTATGAAAATATCATATTGTTACCTTTGTGAAATGTTCTCCTGGGATGTTATATACCCATACTGGACTGATTCCGCCTGCTATATCTGTGTAAATTGTCACTGAAGCTGTCAGGTAGGTGATCATGGTCACTAACATTTTAGAAGCTGATGTGACATGAAAGCTGATTTTATTTAGAATGCTTTTATTGAATACTATGCCTGTCTGTTTATAGGGTGGTACAGTCATAGGAAGTGCTAGATGTCAGGATTTTCGCGCTCGAGAAGGCCGACTTAAAGCAGCATGCAACCTGATTAAAAAAGGGATTACCAACCTTTGTGTCATTGGTGGAGATGGCAGCTTGACTGGTGCAGACACTTTCAGGGCAGAGTGGAGCGGACTGCTGGCTGATCTTGTCAAAGCAGGTAAATAGTTGTGAATGTTAAATCCTATCTGATTGAGATGGTCCGCAGAAGGGTTTTATTCCTCAGATCGGTTTGAGGGTATGTGCACACGTTGCAGATTTTGTTGCGGATCCGCAGCGTTTTTGGACTCGCGGAATTGCACCAAATCCACAATGTAGTGCACAACCAATGTTAATCTATGGGAATCCTGAATTGGTGTGGACATGCTGCGGAAAAATCAGCACGGATTTGCAGCGTTTTATTTTCCATTTTACACAGCATGTTAATTCTTTTTGCGGATCTGCAGCGTTTCTGCACCCATTGACTACCTTTGAGTCCATCAAATTCACAGCAAAACCGCAGGTGTAAAAGGATTTGCAGATGTGCGTGCGAAAAATGCTGCAGAAAAACAGGAGGAATAGTGTGTGGGCTGAGACTATGTGTGAGCGGAGAAGATGTGCGTGTCTGTCTGCTGGTGTCTGTGTGTATCTGTGTGTGTGTGTCTGCGGGTGTGTGTGTGTACGGGTGTGTGTGTAGGCAGGCATCGTCCGATGGGACTTCTAGTCCCAACTGGCTATGTCTGCTGTCACATAGAACAGTGACATCATTAGCCGATGAAGGGATAGTACCATCATCTGGCTACTGTGTTCAGTAGTAAAAAAAAAAAAAGAAAAAACAATCACATACTCACCAAACAGCTATTACCTGACGCCCTCGATCGCCTGCAAAAAAATAAAACCAACACAATACTCCCTGTTACGATGTAATCTATTTAATAACAAGTGTCCCACGACGATCTCCCATATAGAGCAGTCACATCGGGAGATGTGACTGCTCTACAGGGGCCTCCGGTGATACAGTGACAAGAGGTAATCCTCAGCAGTGTATCACTCCGCCGCCTAGAGGTCACCGGAGTTCGTCCTATCACTTGCGAAACGCTGCGTGGGAAAGTTCTTACGCAGCTGTAGTGCCGTAAAGTGAAAGCACGAACTCCGATGAACTACACTGCAGGAGTATTGTATTTGTGTTGTTTTTTTTATTTATTTTTTTTTTTGCAGGTGATTAAGGGCTTCGCAGGAATTAGGCGTATAATAAATATGGCAAACTGTGTTGTGTTTTATTTCATTAAAAGACTTTATTCTGGCTGTGTCTTTATTTAACATGTAACAACTATAGGATTAGTAATGGAGAGGTGTCTTATTGAGATGTGCCATTTCTGGGGCGGCTGAGAGCTGGTGTTTTTAGCCAGGAAGGGGCCACTATCCATAGTCCCTTCCTAGGCTATTAATATCAGCCCACAGCTGTCTGCATATCCTTTTCTGGCCATTAATTATAGGGGGACACCACATCATTCTTTTGGGGGCCCCCCTATTTTAATAGCCAGTAAAGGCTAAATATACAGCTGTGAGCTGATATTAATAGCATGGGAAGATCCATGGGTATTACCACCTTCCCAGGCTATAAACATCTGTCCCCAGTCGCTGGCTTTCCCTGTTCTGGTTTTGAAAATTGAGCGGGAGCCCACGCCATTTTTTTTTTAATTAAACAGATACTGCGTTTAAGGCTGGGTTCACACTTACGAGAAACTGCTGCCGGTACTCAGGACGGATTGTGCGGCTGCATGTATTTCTATGCAGCTGAACGTTCCGGTCCGAGTGCCGGCGGCAGTGCCGGGTATTGAGGTGCGAGACTCATGCGAGTTTCTTGCAAGAGTGACCCCGGCCTAACGCAGATTTTGTGTGTGTGTGTGTGTGTCTTTATTTAACTCTTTTTGTACCATTTTATTATGTTCATTACTAAACATCGGGCTTGGTATCTACTGTATCTATCTATCTATCTATCTATAGATGTATCTACTGTATCTTTATCTATCTATCTATAGATATAGCTTTTCTATCTATGTATAGATGTATCTATAGATAGATATATATAAATAGTCACTTATATTTGTTTTGTGTGTGTAAACATTATATGTGAACATGGTATGTGATGATATTATGGTCTTCAATGGAGTATGTAAAAGAAGAGGTTGGACAAGGAAATTACAACACAATTCTTTTTTTTTGTTAAATAATATAATATATCTTTATTTAGCATACAAATCCGCATGGAAAAAACACATGAAGATCCGCATCAAAAACGCATCACATCCGCTCGGATTTTCACATGCGTTTTCTGCCAAGAGAGGAAGAATCTGCTCAGAAAATACCACACGCAAATCCGCAACGTGTGCACATACCCTTACTCCGCAAAACAAGTTTACTCTGCAGAATGATTTTAGAACTTGCAGGGTTCCTCCCTTCTCTGACAATAGGTAGATACAGGCTAGAAATAGGTTTTGAAGTCTTCAAAGCAAGGTGTTCAGGAGAGTTCCTACGGTCCAATTATCGTAACAATATGACGATTCGATTGCAACTGTATTTAGCTGTGTAATGCAGGAAAGTACATTTAATGAAGATAAGATTTATCATCGATCCAACATTGTGACACAGTAAAAAAAAAAAAATCATTATTTTTGTCGGCACTGTTTGTATATACCACCCATAGCGACATTGCCAATAAAAATAGCTACTTAGTGCATCTGTCTTTTAAGCCATGGCATGACTCTTCCAAATTAGCAGGGAGGAAATTCCTCTGTGCCCGCCCGATGTCTGAGGACCGTACTAGTGGAAAAGTGTAATGACCTTTATTAGCTCTGACTCGAGGCTCGTCATTGTTGGGATTAGATGGCATCACCACTAGAATGATGTATTGCAGTGACCATCACACAAAATTGTCTTTATATAAATGTGTTTTATTTTCTATTTTTATCAAAAATTTAAGTCAACTTGTGTTTTGTGTGAACTTTTTTTACTATTTTTTTTTATTTTTTTATTTAGGAAAAATTAGTTCCGATGAAGCCAACAAGTCTAGCTATCTGAATATTGTCGGGCTGGTGGGATCCATTGATAATGATTTCTGTGGCACAGATATGACCATCGGAACGGATTCTGCTCTTCACAGAATTATGGAGATAGTGGATGCCATTACTACAACAGCACAAAGGTAAAGACTGAAGATGAGGCATTGATCACCAAGCTGGTCTTCAAATCAACTGTAACCACATTTATGGTAAATCCACAGGGGATGGTTTTGTTGCAGTTTTACCTGTGGATCTGCACAGTTTAGAATACATAGCGGTTTACATTAACAGGCAATTGGATATGATTTCTCATATTTTGCAGAATATGTCCTAACAAACACGGTATCACAATTTTTGTTGCGGATTTTTACCGCAGATTTCAACCCTCTCATTGTAACTAGTATAAAATCCACTGTCAAACTGCTCTGAAATCTGTCTGTAATATTATCAGACTTTGCTGCTGATTTGTAGGAAATAAATTTAACACTTGGGAACTTGGCCTAATGAAGCCCATGTTCAATCTATTTTTCCAACGAACGTGTCTGTTTTCCTAATGTTATGTTTATCATCTCACATGCAAAGAGCCATGGAATAAATGGCGCTATAATAATAATAATAATCTCTAATTTATCATCTGTTGGCTTCTTGCCCTACTCTAAGATGGCCATCAGCAGTGTGTATGTGATGTGCGCTGCTCCTCATAGTTCTGCAGCATCTTGTTGATGTGGGCCATGGCGCCTGCACAGGTGCAACTTCTCACTTCTACATACCGTAATAAAGGTGGATAAGAGCCCAATCATGAATGGTGGGCACTTCTCATTAAAGTGGTATTCTCAAGTCTCTTGAGTGGCTCACAGCTTAGCAGTCTTGTTACAGTCTCCTTACTTCCTAGTTGCTTGGGGAGGCGGGTGCTTCTCCTTGAGTGACAGTTCTGGTGAGCAGCTTCATTCTACTGCTACTTCACATTATAGTCTGCAAATGTTTGTCCTGAGTCTACACTGTTGTCTTGATATTTACATATAGCGATAACAGGGATTTTGAACAAGCACATGGCTCTGAAAAATGAGAGCCGTGACTAGGAAAACCGCTTTGGATGCTGGGGGCAGGGGAATTGTGATTCTACAAATCTGATGTGATCCCTGTCTGGAGCTTAGAAGGAGGTAAGCAGCTAACTGTTGCATAAATGTGCTGTTATATGAATGGCCTGGAAAGTGCTGACTGGTATGTTAGGAGTTAACTCCTCTCCTGTAGTATAACTGTTGGATATAGTCAGTCGGGCTGTGGTAGCTGAGCTATATGGAAATAAGCTGTACGCTATGTAAGATAAAAGCTCTGAAAGTAGGAGAATGACATCAGATAGAAAAAAATGCAATTTAATAACATGAGTTACCCTTAAGCATTACAGTTACTTTCTGCCAATATTACTTTCTTAGTTGTCTGTTGTTAATTTGGACCCATTCCATAGCCCTAGTTCTATATCACTGTGTACACCTAACTATATATCTCCTTGAGAACGCTGATGGCGAAACACACATTGTGACTGGTGCAGTAGTCCGGCCATTGTAATTTTCTGTCCCATTTTAGTGGGTAATTGCATTATTTAAGGGAGTCATCACTGACACCTAGTGGTTCTGATTAAATATTGTTTATATAACTTCATAGAACTTTTCTAATAATATAGTATTCATTTGTCCATTACGGTAATTATGTTTTCATGTGTGCCAGGAACATCGCTATTACCATTTTTTTAAATTGTTTTTAATCATATCCAATTGTATTTGTGGTGTTAATTCTAACTATTAATTGTGATTATATCCTTTGCACATATTCAGTTTGTAGGTGTGTATATTTTTTAGGCCTTTTTCTTCTTTTTGGGGTGTACGTATTTTTATGCAGCCTTTGAGAAAACCATTGCTGTTTTTTTCTGTAAAGTAATTTAGCAGAATAGTTTTTCAATGCAGAACAACCTAATAATCTGGACTCTCATAAGATTATCATAGGGTTGCATGCAGTCAGGAAGTTCACAAATGTTCTTATTCTCAATGTTTATCTGATAAATAGGAACTCTTAATATTCAGGCTTCATTCTTGCCAGACTAAAGAATTACTCCCCATACTATTCTCTTACAATTTTCTATATACACATAGTATAGCACTCTGTTCTTCAAATACAAGGCAGAACCTCTTCACACGAAGCTGTCTCCAAATACAGGGCTGAACCTCTTCACACGAAGCTGTCTCCAAATACAGGGCTGAACCTCTTCACATGAAGCTTTCTCCAACTTTCTCCGTTTGGCATGTTTTCTACCATGGTGGCTTCATTTACATTTGCTATAAGTCCAGGGATATTAAAGGGAACCTGTTATGTTCAAAATGGTATCTGATCTGCAGGTGGAAAGTTATCAAGCTGGAGGAACTGATTAGATTGATAGGCATTTTTGTGGGAAGATTTTTGGTAAACCTTGCATTTTACCAATTGAAATCCCTGCTGTTTGCGTGCATGAGTCCAGTGGGCGGTCCTATTAAGTGATGGACAGTCTATCTTGTATGACTGTGCTACAGAGATTGCTGTCAATCACTGGTAGGACCGCCCACTGGACTCATTCATACAATTACCAGGGATCTCAATGAATAAGATACAGGTTATTCTGAATCTTTTCCAACCAACCTGTATATTCTTCCGCTCAGCTTCTCCCTCTCTATACCATGTTGTCCACAGATCAGACTGCATGTACAATTTGACAGGTTATCTTCAAAAACTATGTTTTAAGCCACTCATACACATTAGATGAAAACAGTACAAATATGCCAATGTTGTCAGGACCTGTCGAGCATCTGATCTGTATGGGGTTCTCCCAACAGATGATGTCATGGTGAGAAGGGTTTGGAATGTCAATACCCGATCCTTTTGTTTTCAGGAGAGAAAAGACTCTGCTAGATGTGTCTGACAGCAGCTTTTTCCCCTCCGGTCACGGAAAACACGTGAGCTCGAGAGAGATAGTGGTGTGCCGAACCAACGATGCTATCCATAATGTCTGTAGCTCTGCTCGCGCCACTTACAACTTACCTGGAACCATAAACGACTTGCTTTCTTCTCTGCTTCTCATCTCTAATATTAGAATTACCTCCACTTATATTTGCAGTTCTTATTATAATTATGTACGATGACCACAGAACACTTAAAGGGGGATAACTATGTGTAAATAGTATTCCTGTATCTGGGGGTATGCCATAACAGTCTGAGGTTCCTGGTGTCACATAAGTTGGACATTCTTGGTTACTTATTTCTGTAATTAATCCATTATTACACAGGCTCAAAATTATAAAAAATATTTTTTCTTATTAATGTTTTTTTGTCTTCTAGTCACCAAAGGACCTTTGTCTTAGAAGTGATGGGCCGGCACTGCGGGTAAGTCCTTGACCAGAAGTTCAAACCCCCCAATTATGCAGTATCCGTTCCATAGTTTTTTTTTTAATGAATACATTAATATATAACAAATTGGTCAGAATGTTGTTGCATCATAATAGACAGATAGTAGGATCCCCATTACCTTCTTATGCACTAATAGGACATACAATATTGGGTCATTGCACATATTTTATGACTAGTAACACTGTGTAGGCAATACTCCATTAAATAGTCTCTTCCCCGTCATCTTCTAGGTACTTGGCTATGGTAACCGCACTTGCATGTGGAGCCGATTGGGTTTTTATTCCGGAATCCCCACCTGAAGATAATTGGGAAGAACATCTTTGCAGAAGACTAAGTGAGGTATGTGACTAGTTTTTTTTTTTTTATTTTAACTGTCATTTTTATTGATCTTTTAAAAAAAAAATTACAAATAACAACAACATATATAGAAAGAACATTCACATAAAGTTTGTATGGCAAAATAAAACTCAATTAAACTTTTATCCATGGGAGGGAATAACCAGCCGAGATCCAGCAGACAGCTACCGACAAAATCTCAGCAAACCCATAACTTAAGCAATCAACTTAATATTAGATTCTATTACCCAGCCATGCTCAATCTTTAACATAACCAAGGACTGACAATAGACAAAAGACACAAATGCACAGGGAGAATGAGGAAATAGTGGGAGGTGTAAAAGAATTATCCATTGGGTTGAGCCCAAAAATAATCCCATGGCGCCCAAACTGACTCAGATAATTCAGTGACTAGTCTTGTCTATAGCGGGATGATTATTTATAATCGTTTTCCAAAGCTAATAAATGAAGTGAAAAAATGGTGTATATAAAAAATAATCTTCACCCCTTAGTTTCCTGTAAATTTTGGTTAGCGCATGTATTGCTGTACCCTCTGGTGGACAATATGCTAATGACATTTATATTTTTAGACTAGAGGTCGCGGATCAAGGCTGAATATTATTATTGTTGCTGAAGGGGCAATTGACCGGGATGGCAAACCTATCACATCAGAGGATGTAAAAAAGGTGAGTGATAATAATGGTAAAATGCAGTCAGTTTTATATGAGCATCAGGAGTTAAATTATATACAGGCTGCATCAGATTTCCTCCAACATGTAGCTCTATGGCCGCCTGAATGTGGCTGCCATGCTGCTGACAGTTCAAGATATATTGGACATAAATTGAATTGGTGGCAATAGGGTCAAAATTGTAATGGGAAACATTAGGGTAAGACATAATTTTGTCTTTTCCACATTGCATTGGGTAAAAGTCATGATACTGTAGTATTGATGCATCTCTAATTTGCCTTTTCATTTTCACAGCTAGTTGTGAAGCGCCTCGGCTATGACACAAGAGTCACCATCCTTGGACACGTTCAGCGTGGTGGAACACCATCCGCTTTTGATAGAATTTTGGTAAGAATTACTTTGAATGCAGAAATAATGTGTCAACTGATTATACCTGTATGTGGGTCTAAAAAATTATTGATCAGCAGCACATTTCTCTGTGTAAGCAAGGAAATGCTGCCGACGGTAATGACAAGGAAATGGAGGAATGAGCATATGACAACCACTATCACGTACTGCCTAGGGCTTTGCTAGATGAAAATCCAAAAGTTGTACATGCACATTAAATGGCTGTCTCTCCCCACTCCCCATAAACGGGAACATTTGGCTCAGCTGATTGTTCCAATTCTCTCTGACAGAGCAGCTACCAGACTCCTGGTATCTCTGCTCCAAAGAAAGGGTCTGCTGTGGAAATTCAACAAGCACTCTGATATAATCTGTTGGGGCAGAGTCGGGATGCCCCCCATACACCTCAGGGGGTCATCCGAAATTGGCAAGTTCAGCCGAGTTTTATCGAATGTGTATGATGACTAATTCACCTCTCTCCTCGCTACTCCTCCGCTTCTCCCC
>VIAB01005128.1:38734-49739 GCA_009801035.1 Oophaga pumilio | reverse complement strand
ACACCTGAAGCTATAATAATTGTATTTCATATCTAGGGAAGCAGAATGGGTGTAGAAGCTGTGATGGCCTTGTTGGAAGGAACACCGGAAACACCGGCTTGTGTAGTCAGTTTGTCAGGGAATCAAGCAATCCGTCTGCCTTTAATGGAATGTGTTCAAGTGGTAAGATGCTGTCTCTATATAATTATCCTTGAGATATAAAAGTATCCTGAGTATAGTCTGATCAGTCATGTGTTACCCCAAACTCCATGTCTCTTTCTCTTTGTTACCTATACAGAAGAAAAAATTGAGCAAATGGAAAAAAGAGCAACACATGACTGTAAGATCAGACTACACAGGGTTTGTTTGTAGTCTGTAACCTTGGCAACACTTAGATCTGCATGGGAACTGTAGACACTAGGATATATTTTAATCTGTAAAGTCGATTCTTAATTTAATAGATGTATTAGAGTAATAAAATTGTGAAAAAGACGACCATCTTTCAGAAATGTCTGAACCAATAATCGTAAACCACAAGTAGTTAAACTTGCAATTTCGCTTTGCTTAGGCTGTAATATCTTTTTGTGTTATTTTTATCAGACCAAGGATGTGACACAAGCTATGAATGAGAAGAGATTTAGTGACGCTCTTAAACTAAGAGGAAGGTGAGCATCTGTGAATCATGTCTACAGTCACAGGTATCGCACACTGCAATCTGCCACCCTTTATTAGTTTCGGTATTGCTCTTTATATTAGCTGTAAGGCAAATGCTGTCATTTTATGTAGTGTGCAGGAAGCTGTAGGAAAGAGTTTCAGTTATTAGGGAAAATCTTTGACATGTCATAGAGATATACAAAAGAATACAACAGCATTGTATTAGTGCTAAGATGTAAGGAAACAGTGACTATGTAAAATCTTTACTGCATTACTGCTATATAGAATATACTTATAAAATGAAGCTACGTTGCACACAAATTGGCCAATTAATGAGAGCCCATCAGCCAGGACAAGGTGTATCTTTCTTTGATGGGACCCTAAACCTAATATTTAAAAACGTCCCTCTCCTGGGCTAAAAGCCTGCAAATTTAAATGACAGGTAGGAGCCAGCGTTAATTATACCAGCCTTAGACTGGTATGGGAGGAGAGTACAGTCAGGAAAGGAGGCAGTCACCACCTCCAACAGTATACTACATAAAACTGACCAGGTACACGTTGTCATGGCTGGAAGACTCGCATGAATTGGCCATTTTAATTGCTAAGTGCCTTCATGTTATAAGTATATTCTACATAGCAGTAATACAGTTCGCATCTCATGTATTTAGTGTCGGCATACATTTTAGCGCATAGAGTGCTGCTGTATTCTTTTGTTTGTATATCATGCAGCCATAGCTTGCACCTGTTCAGGCTTGCTTTATTCTATTAGTAAGTGCTGGTCATTTTTTTCTGTCTTAAAGACATGTCAGTGCTTTTTACTGGTGGAGTCCTGAGTGCTAAGACCCCCACAGATGGCTAAAATAAAGGATATGAACCTCTCAAATGGGCAAAGCCCTCCTGAAACAGTAAAACCAGACTCCATAGAGTATCCTTTGTTTTTGTAATTTGTGGTGGTCTCAGCCTATGAACCCCGACCAAATAAAACTCCTCACAGGTGAAAAGTTTTTAGAATTGTCATTTACACTTACCACATTGCTGCTGTAAGTTACTGTGACTGTGAAATGGGAATGCATCTTGAATGACACTCGAATGTGCTTGGCCCTATAGAGGTTAAATATTGCGAAGGGTGCATGACCCCCACTTCATTCACACTATTCCTCAGTGTGGTCATACAGGGGGCTTGGACCCCCATGACTATGATTGATGGACTGAATTGATCAGACAGTGATACATATACTTTATGCAACAACCCCTTTAAAGGCTCCGTCTCACATAGCGACACACCAGCGATCCCGACAACGATCAGGATCGCTGGTGTGTCGCTACACGATCGCTGCCAAACAGGCAGCTCAGGCAGCGATCAGGACAGCGACACTGCGGGTAACGTCGCCTAGTTACCCGCAGTGTACGTTGGATACCAGCGCACTGATGCAGGGAGCTGGTAACCAACGTACACGTCGGGTTTCCAGTCACAGCCCCGCGCCTGGAAACCCAATGTTTACCTTGGTTACCAGCTGATCGCTGGTCTCCTGCCTGTCACACGCAGCGATGCGTGCTGGCCAGCGGGAGACCAGCGATCAAAAAAAAGTCCTGGCATTTCTGACACGACCAGTGATTCACAGCAGGGGCCTGATCGCTGGTACGTGTCAGACATAGCGAGATCGCTGCTGAGATCGCTGTTTAGCAGCGATCTCGGTAGCGATCTCGCTATGTGAGACGGGGCCTTAACACTTTTAGGTATAGGCATGTAAATATTAGCCAGCGGCTACTGTACACTTCATTGACAAAGGATAGAGCTTTGCTAAACCCACTTACATTAACGGGATTGGCTGATGCTTTGTGTATGGGGACGTGACAAATATTTGACAAAGGAATTAATCTCATTCCATCCTCCCCCTTAACACAAACATGTCCACCTCCTGCATGGAATAGTATAGTGCTACTATGGCACATTGGTGTTAAAGAATGTGTGCCCAATGTTTGGAAATGTTAATTAATGAAGTTTCACTTTAAAGCCATGTTCACACGATCGGTGTTTAGTCAGTATTTTACCTCAGTATTTGTAGCCAAAACCAGGAGTGGAACAATCAGAGGAAAAGTATAATAGAAACACGTCACCACTTCTATATTTATCACCCACTCCTGGTTTTGGCTTACAAATACTGAGGTCAAATACTGACCAAATACTGAACATGTGAACGTGGCCTTAGCCGTAGATTTTCTGCATGTACAAAGTGGATACTTCTGCCTCATCATATTATATTAACTTGTTTTGCAGGAGCTTTGAAAACAACTGGAATGTGTACCGGACCCTGGCTCACATAAGACCACCGTCCACGAAGGTCTGCACTGTTCTCAGTGTCCTCTTGTAACGTGGGTGATCTGTACAAGATGTAGAATGTAGAATTTACAAGATTCGGATCAGGCTTGATCCCCAAAGGGCAGATTCCAGGATTTAGCAGTTCTGTCTGTGAGAGCGCATTACAGGTTCTAGAAATTCTGTCTTAAAATGTAAGAGATTACCAAGAAAACCAATCACTTTCCCCATCACTTGCAGAGTGGCTATAACCTGGCTGTACTGAATGTCGGAGCGCCAGCAGCTGGCATGAACGCCGCCGTCAGGTCCACTGTAAGGATCGGCATTATCCAAGGCCACAGGATGTTTGCTGTACATGATGGATTTGAGGGTCTCGCTAAAGGGCAGGTACGTCTTCTGTTCTGTTACATAAAGCCAATATTGCGCACCTCTCATACCAGAAACTGAACCATTTCCCCTTACAACTTTTGTGTGTAATCTAGACCTGCCCCAGTTTAATGCCGCCCAGGTAACATGTGTATCACATATGTGGGTTATTAACGCCCTTCATGACCTTGCGATTTTTCCATTTTGGGTTTTCGTTTTTCCCCTCCTTCTTCTCAGAGACATCACTTTTTTATTTTTCCATCAATATGGCCTGATGACAGCTTGTTTTTTGCGGGATGAGTTGTACTTTTCAATGACATCATTGATTTTACCATATAATGTACTGGAAAGCTGAAAAAATATTTGAAGTGCAATGAAATTGCAAAAAAAGTGCAATTCCATGATTGTCTTTTTTTTTTAACAATGTTCTCTATATGGTAAATCTGACCTGGCAGTATGATTCTCCAGGTCAGTATGTGTATGCAGATACCAAACATGTACTGTTTTTTTTTTTTAGTTTTAGGTGGTGAAAAAAAATTAGAAATTTGTAAGAAAAAAAATGTTGCTTTTGTCTCCACTTTCTGAGAACCGTAGCGTCTCCATTTTTCAGGATCTGTGTCTGGGTGAGGGCTTATTTTTTGTGCTCTGTGCAGACATTTTTATTGATACCATTTTGGGGGTAGATATGATGTTTTGATCACCTCTTATTGCATTTTATTGCAGTGTTGTGACCAAAAAACGTAATTCTGGCGTTTTGATTTTTTCTCTCGCTGCACCGTTTACCGATCGGCTTAATTATTGTTATATTTTGATAGATTGGACAGTTCTGAATGCAGCAGTGCCCAATATATATAATACGTGTGTGTGTGTTTTATTTTCAATTTTTCAATGGGGCAAAAGGGGGGTGATTTGAACTTTTGTGTTTTTTTTTTTTTTTACTTTTTTTTCACACTTTTTACTGACTTCAATATTCCCCTTAGGAGACTTGACGCTGCAATAGTCAGGGCTTCAGCACAGCTATGTATAGCAGAAATCACAATCTCCTATGAAAGCCAGTCACGGGCCGGCATTCACAGGAGATTCATATTGTCAAGCACAGGGGTGTTCTGCAGACTTGTGACAGGGGCGCCGGGATCAGTGATGCGCTTCCAGACGCCCCATGTTAAATCCCGCTGTCAGTGATTGAGAGCGTGATTTAACAGGTTAACAGCCACAGGTGTAGCACCGCTCACCTACTGCTGATAAAGGCGCTTAATGGCTGATTAAATGAGCCATCCTGGCAGGGACACGACCTTTGATGTAAGTATACATCATAGGTGATGAAGGGGTTCATTGTAGGTAGGTTGTACATATGTAGGTCATCGATTATCATTTGGACGGAGCATTTCAATGTGAAACGCGCTTTGGGTGTGCTGGGTCCCCAGACATATACTGTATTTTTAAGGTAACTTATACTTACATTTACCGCAATGTATGTTTTTATTTACCTGCGTATCTTCCTTATATGTTGGAGGTCTCACATGTATGATTCTGGCATCAAACATTTGTAGTTTTGATGAGTGTTTAAGGGTTCTATGAGTGTCATACCTGATATTGTATATCTGCTATTCTTCTCTTTCTTATACTTTACCCGTTTATGTGTGATATATTAGATTATGCCATCTTTTGAGAGATATATATTTGGGTTTTTCACATGGCTGGAGTCATAGGTTATCATACGTACCATTGACTTGCTGGATACAACATTACATATATATATAGGATTTTTATATTCTTTTGCCAGCTGTACCTACCAGTGGTCATCTGTGCTGTCTTGTTTCTTAGATAAAAAAGTAAAAAAATGTATGTGTCTATCTATCTATCTATCTATCTATCTATCTATCTATCTATCTATCTATCTATCTATCTATCTATCTATATATACATACATACAGTTGTGCTCAAAAGTTTACATACCCCAGCACAATTTTTGCTTTCTTGGCCTTTTTTCAGAGAATATAAATGATAACACCAAATTTTTTCTCCGCTCATGGTTAGTGGTTGGGTGAAGCCATTTATTGTCAAACTACTGTGTTTTCTCTTTTTAAATCATAATGACAACCCAAAACATCCAAATGACACATTATTAAATGCAAAGTGCATGGGAATTTCATTAATCTCAGCAGTAATGGGACACTATGTAATAGTTGTAGAAAAATATAAAAAAAAAAAAAAAAAAAATTAAACTAACCCTAAGTAAAACTAACCAGAAAGAAAACATAAAAACTACATGTGTGTGAGGTGGCCAAGCACTAAAAAGGCGTTTGTTTGTTTTCCCTGTGTTTTCTTGGGTTTCCTCCAGGTTCTCTGGTTTTCTCTCACTCTCCAAAAACATCCTGATAGGAAATGTAGATTGTGATCCCTAGTGGGGACAACGATGATAATCTCTGTAACGCGCTGCGGAATTAATGGCGCTATATAAGAAAGGATAATAAAGAAAGAACTGCTTTTATTTCTTTCCAGCACAAGATGTCAATGCTCTGTAGCTTCCTCTAGGGGGAGCACTTTGCATGGAGAATTTACATCTGTCCTTGCGTCCCTGTAAATCCACATGCTGTGCACTTCCCCTCTTGGTGGCTGCAGACAAACGGACTTAACTATGGGATCTGAACTCCATGTATGAAAAACAAGCCCTGTAAAGTTGTTTCATAGAAGTAGTATATTGCCGATGCGCTCAGTGGGGCCCTATGTTTTCTGTGAACACTTCCACTCAGTCATCTTTTGATATTGTGAAAATCCATTTTTTTCCCAGAAATAAACACAAGCTGATCGTTATATTTTTTATTACATTTTGGGGAGTAAATTCTTTTATTATCATCATTTTTATACAACTAGATTGAAGAAATTGGATGGGGAGGGGTTGGCGGATGGACAGGACAAGGCGGTTCACGACTTGGAACGAAAAGGTAACTTTTTCATTCTTTATTTCATGTGAAGTTTCCTGTAAGTGTCAGGGGTCTTGAACCCCACAATTATTTGAGCATTTAAGATGATAGCTGGATTTGTCCGAGTTTCTGTCAGTGGTAAGGCCATGTTCACATTTCTGTTTGCATATTCCATTTGTCTTTCCCATTTTAGGAACAGACAAACAAAATTGTCTGAAAAGGATCAGTTGCATAACTGATAGAAACAGACGCAGAGGGACCGCACTGGTTATTATGGGGTTTTTTCTGGATTCCACTATGTGTCCGCTTTTAGAACCGAAGAAAATGCAGATTACGCAGATTTTTTTTTTTTAAAACTGACGCATAAAAGAACACAGATGGACCCTCCAATAATCAGTGGGGCACCTATGTTCACTTTTGCATCTATTAAGTAATGAATCATTTTTGGACGTTAGTTCCATTTGTTGAAGTTGGTGCAAGTCGAATCACATGACACAGTAAATACACCATGTCTGTAATCTGTGGTTACTGGAGCAGAGCCCTGAGAACCACCTCCTACCTTCCAGCATCCATGGCTCCTCTTTTGATTAGCTAGCCTGGTGTGATGTCACATACAGTGGGTACGGAAAGTATTCAGACCCCATTACATTTTTCACTCTTTGTTTCATTGCAGCCATTTGGTAAATTCAAAAAAGTTCATTTTTTTTCTCATTAATGTACACTCTGCACCCCATCTTGACGGAAAAAAAACAGAAATGTTGAAATTTTTGCTAATTTATTAAAAAAGAAAAACTGAAATATCACATGGTCATAAGTATTCAGACCCTTTGCTCAGTATTGAGTAGATGCACCCTTTTGAGCTAGTACAGCCATAAGTCTTCTTGGGAATGATGCAACAAGTTTTTCATACCTTGATTTGGGGATCCTCTGCCATTCTTCCTTGCAGATCCTCTCCAGTTCCGTCAGGTTGGATGGTGAACGTTGGTGGACATCCATTTTCAGGTCTTTCCAGAGATGCTCAATTGGGTTTAGGTCAGGGCTTTGGCTGGGACAGTCAAGAATGGTCACAGATTTGTTCTGAAGCCACTCCTTTGTTATTTTAGCTGTGTGCTTGGGGTCATTGTCTTGTTGGAACATGAACCTTCGGCCAAGTCTGAGGTCCAGAGCACTCTGGAAGAGGTTTTCATCCAGGATATCTCTGTACCTGGCTGCATTCATGTTTACTTCAATTGCAACCAGGCGTCCTGTCCCAACAGCTGAAAAACACCCCAATTGCATGATGCTGCCACCACCATGTTTCACTGTTGGGATTGTATTGGGCAGGTGATGAGCAGTGCCTGGTTTTCTCCACTATGCGGGCCTATGTGCGGGCTATCATGTCTTGAGGAGAGGCCACTCTGCCATAAAGGTCCGACTGGTGGAGGGCTGCAGTGATCGTTGACTTTGTGGAACTTTCTCCCTTCTCCGTACTGCATCCGTGGAGCTCAGCCGCAGTGATCTTGGGGTTCTTCTTTACCTCTCTCACCAAGGCTCTTCTCCCACAATTGCTTAGTTTGGCTGAACGGCCAAGTCTAGGAAGACTTCTGGTGGCCCTAACTTCTTCCAAGTAAGGATTATGGAGGCCACTGTGCTCTTAGGAACCTTAAGTACTGCAGAAATTTTTGTATATCCTTGGCCAGATGTGTGGCTTGCTACAGTTCTGTCTCTGAGCTCCTTGGCCAGTTCCTTGGACCTCATGATTCTCATTTGGTCTGACATGCACTGTGAGGTCTTATATAGACAGGTGTGTGCATTTACAAATCAAGTCCTATCAGTTTAATTAAACACAGCTGGACTCCAATGAAGGAGTAGAACCATCTCAAGGAGGATCACAAGGAAATGGACAGCACGTGACTTAAATATGAGTGTCTGAGCAAAGGGTCTGAATACTTATAACCATGTGATATTTCAGTTTTTCTTTTTTAATAAATTTGCAAAAATTTCTACATTTCTGTTTTTTTTAGTCAAGATGGGGTGCAGAGTGTACATTAATGAGAAAAAAATGAACTTTTTTGCATTTACCAAATGCCTGCAATGGATCATAGCAGTCTTATGAAGCAGGGCTCTAGGACTCCCAGCCTGAAGTTCATAATATAAAATAATGTATATCAGACTTTAAAGCATAATTTATTAGAATATTCTAAATATTCATTGTTTAGCTGTGTGTGTACATACAAATACTGTCAGTCACTCACATTTTTTATCTGCCAGGCTGTGATGTGATGGATAGGTGTCACTATGGTTGGAGCCATGTCTGCATTTTATATTGATCTAAGCGTTGCCTTGCTTCTTAATTAATACCTTTTCTGCTTCTTTCATAGGGTGCTGCCTAAAAAATATCTCGAAGAAATTAGTTGCAATATAAGTAACTTCAACATACATGGACTGATCATTATTGGGGGTTTTGAGGTATTTTTTATTTTTACATCGGAGAAAGTAATTATCTGTCTATTAGAGATGCGTGAATAAATTTGCCGGACCCTGGTCCAGCAGTCTGGTCAATATTCTGTAGCACCTGGACAATAGCCCTGCAAAACCTCCTCCTACCTTCCTGAACCGCGGCTCCTCCATTGATTAGCTGGACTGACTTTGTGCCAGGCTGGCTAATCAAAAGAGGAGCCGGAGATGCCGGCAGGTAGGAGGCGGTTCGTAGGGGTCATGTCCATCGGCCATTGTTGATCTGACAACTAGACCATGATGCAGCAAATGTTTTTGTTCATCTCTATTGTCCATCTGTGGCTTCTATGCAACATTCGTTTCTTGCAGTGGCCGCTGCAGGTCAGATATATTGCTACTTGCTTCCTTTCCCGGTGATCGCTGGGCTAGCTTATTTCCTTTATCTCAGTTATGTGTTGTCATGTTAAAATAAAAACTTTAACCTACATTATCAATTAGGGATTTACTAATAATAATTACAGCAAACACTAAGAGCAGAAGTAAAAGTGTAAATGTGTGATTATCTCTGGAACTGTGGTATTAGACTTCCGGTTTTGCCTGAATCTCTACCTAAATTGCTCAGAACCCACAACCACTAGAATCATAGAATGGTAGAGTTGGAAGGGACCTCCTGGGTCATCTGGTCCAACCCCCTGCTCAAAGCAGGATTCACTAAATCATCCCAGACAGATGTCTGTCCAGCCTCTGTTTGAAGACTTTCATTGAAGGAGAACTCACCACCTCTCGTGGCAGCCTGTTCCACTCATTGATCACTCTAACTGTCAAAAAGTTTTTTCTAATATCTAATCTGTATCTCCTCCAATTCAGTTTCATCCCATTGCTTCTAGTCTTTCCTTGTGCAACTGAGAATAAAGATGATCCTTCTACAATGTGACAGCCCTTGAGATATTTGTAGACAGCTATTAAGTCTCCTCTCAGTCTTCTTTTCTGCAAGTTAAACATTCCCAAATCCTGCAACCATTCCTCATAGGACATGGTTTGCAGACCGGTCACCATTTTGGTGGCTCTTCTCTAAACTTGCTCCAGTTTGTTGATGTCTTTTTTAAAATGTGGTGCCCAAAACTGGACACAGTATTCCAGATGTATTCCAGGAGTAGAGGGCAATAATGACTTCACGTGATCTAGACTGTATGCTTCTGTTTATACATCCCAGAATTGTATTTGCCTTTTTTGCTGCTGCATCACACTGTTGACTCATGTTCAGTCTGTGATCAATTAGTATACCCAAGTCTTTTTCACATGTGCTGTTACTTAGCCCTATTCCTCCCATTTTGTATATGCTTTTTTCATTTTTATTGTCCAGATGTAGTACTTTGCATTTTTCCCTGTTAAAAACCATTCTGTTAGTTGTTGCCCACTGCTCCAGTTTATTTATATCTTTTTGAATCCCCTCTCTCTCTTCTCTAGTATTAGCTACCCCTCCTAGCTTTGTGTCATCAGCAAATTTGATCAGTTTACCCTCAATTCCTTCATCTAAATCATTGGTAAAGATGTTGAACAATACAGGGCCCAAAACTACTTGGCTGCAGAAAAGCTTTCAGACTTTACATTCAGCAGATGTGGGAACCATATTTTATTTTACAAATGTCTCCACCTGTTCACATACGTCTTCGTAATGAAAGCGTGTTTCCTGCAGGCTTTCACAGGCTCCCTGGAGCTGATGGAAGGACGTTCCAAGTATGAAGAGTTGTGTATTCCACTAGTTGTCATCCCAGCCACTGTGTCAAACAATGTACCTGGATCAGACTTCAGCATTGGGGCCGATACTGCCCTCAACACTATTACTACAGTAAGTATTAGTCGCCTTGTGCTGCCCAGTTTTTATGTAACATCTACATAACAGCTGCCCTAGCCACTTGGCCCTCTCAGATATACATTAATTGGTGTGGATGTCCTGTAATGAGGGCGCGTATCAAGCTGCAAGGAACAGAAAGATGTTCATCCCAGAGCAACCAGATAGCTGCAATCACTAATAGGAGAACAGATCATTTCTAATGCACCACTAAGTCTTGTGGTGGTGAAGAAAACTCTAGTGGTATTGTTGAAACCCACAGCACCTCTAGTGTGAGTTGACATATTTCCATCTTCGGTTACATATTAAGTTTTCATGTACATCAACTTCAATCAAGCACACAAACTACAATGGCAGGGTCCTCTCTCCTTCTGTACTTGTGTGTGCCTTGTTTTGCTCATGGAATAAATGGCGCTATAAAAATGTATAATAATAATCTACTATATAATTGTCTAACTTTTGACTTCCGTCTGTAAC
>VIAB01005128.1:21215-36333 GCA_009801035.1 Oophaga pumilio | reverse complement strand
TAGAATACCCGATGCGTTAGAATCGGGCCACCATCTAGTAATAACAATAGGAACATTCAGAAATGTCCATATATGACATACAGGTTTAAAGGTTCATGTGAATTACTATTGAACTATATATAATGAAGAAAAAAATTATTTATTTTTCAGTAACATATATACATTTCATATTTGTAGACGTGTGATCGGATCAAGCAGTCAGCTGCTGGGACAAAGAGGAGAGTATTCATCATTGAGACCATGGGAGGATACTGCGGATATTTAGCTACCATGTCCGGCTTTGCCGCAGGTGCAGACGCTGCTTATATTTATGAAGAGCCATTCTCTATACATGATTTACAGGTAATTAAAGGTCATTTAGGGATTTAAATAACTTTCACATTTTGGTTCTTTGCCCTAGAACAGCTGATTTGTTCACCAATACATTGCTCTAGGCTTTCTAAGGTGTCTCAGTCTCGAGTGCTCGGATTACTGTGACTACTACAGTCCTTGCTATATTTTGAAAGGCTTTTTCTTTTCGGATGACATCTGATATTACTAAACTGATGGGTCATCGGAAATAAACATACTTAACATTAATTGAAGAACATGGAAATTTTATAACAAAGATGTTCACATAAAAAATAACTGAAATAGTGACCAATGAATCATAGAAAATTCAGATGGAATACAGCTAAAGGCATATTAAAAAAAAAAAATCGGGGCACACTGCTGTATACATTAGTTTTGAGAATAAGCTTAGATTTTTTTTTTAATCTCTTCCAGTATCTTGGATTTAATGGCTCCCTTCCTCTGCATGTTAGAATAGCTACAACAGACGCTAGTTGTGTGGTCGGTCAATGAAATAGACTTTATTCCTTTTTCTCCTCTTTTGTGATAACAGGCAAATGTTGAACATCTCACAGAAAAAATGAAGACTACAGTGAAAAGAGGTTTAGTTTTAAGGTATGAAACCCCTGAACATATTTAATCAAATGCAGAAGGATTTCTACCATGCTTACGATAGAGGATCCAATACGGACTATTGCACCCTCTCTGCAAAATAGACAGGTTCTCAAAGAGGGCCTGTCACCAGGTCAAAATGGCCAGCCTTGGCTCTTAGTTAATTCCTCCTGACTATTTAGATTTACCTGTATATAAATCCACCCTTCATTTCCAGAGATACGGTCATTTTTGCTCACTGCTAATGTTTATGGTCTGTGACGGACACACAGATTGTGTCCAGGGAATGAACACTAGGGGAAGTGAGTGGGGAGACAGCAAGTAACTAATAGAAGTGTATGGCTGCTGCTGGGAACACGCTGCACTAAACAGAACCTGAGACACGTGATCACAGGGGGAGTGGCTGGAGAAGGAGCTAAGGTCCGTGTAAGGGAGATAGAGAGTGGTCAGACAAGCAGGGTTCAATAGCCAGCGGGCAACGCAGTATCCAAGGGCACAGACTGAAGAATGGTCAAATACAAGCCGAAGTCAGAAACCGGACAGGAACGCAGTAACCAAGGGCACAGACAAGGAGGGCAGTCAGAGGCAAGCCAGAGATCAGAACCAGAGAAACAGCAGAAGTACAGAATCAGAGCGCAGACACAAAACGAGGGACAAGCCGGATCATACGCTGGACAAGCACACGGGAACAAACAATATACACAGGTATAGCAAGGTCAGCTGCTCAGCTGAGGACAGAACTATCACTGACAAAACCCCAACAGGAGAGCGGGTTAATATAGCCCTCCCCAGACCAAAAGGAGGCCAGCAAAGTTGACGCCATAGAGCCCAGGACAGGGAAAGAAATTCCTGTCCAGAGCCATGCCGTGGTCTTTACCAAGCAGGCGCTGCTCACAGGGTAAAAATAATGCAGATCCACCTGTAGGCACATCCCTGGAGAATCCAACACTTCCTTGAATCATAAAAATTAGTACTAATGTATGTATGGACTGCCAGGTATGTTCTTTATGAAATGAACTTTGTTTTTCATTTCAGGAATGAAAAGTGCAATGACAATTACAGCACCGATTTTATATTCAATTTGTATTCAGAGGAAGGAAGAGGCATCTTTGACTGCAGGAAAAATGTTCTTGGTCACATGCAACAGGTAGGGAGGCTGCAATGGATGGTGACTTAAGCAGTGAAGTCAGTAATGTGACTTGTTACCATCAGGTACAGACCTATCAGACATTTACTGGGACAAGGGAACAGATCCCACATATTATTAGGATACTGTAGGTGTTGGCTTTTGATTACTTTTCTTACTAAGAGCTTTTGGAGCCAAGAAATGGATTCTCATGGCAGAGACACCTGCACTTAGGTAGTGGATATTTCTAAGTGATATATATCTTTATCTAAGTGACACCTTTCTTGTTTCAGTACCACGTAAAAACAGGAGTAGGCAACTATGGAGAGTCAGATCCACTGAGGTATATTGATCTTCACAGCAACTTGGTGCAGATTAGTGAGAGAACCATAGGACCATGCTTTGTAAGGTATAAGGGGCATTGTTAATGACTCAAAACGACACTGTCCCTGGAGATAAAACATTTTAAAATAAATTTAGCACCACACATACAGACAATACAAGAGAATATAGCACTGATAAGTCACAGGCAAAATACAGTTATAATAACATCAAGTGATTCTGATGGTTTTTCTTTTTCTTCTCCATTTGATCCAGCCCGCCATGACACTTCTTTACGCCATGACTCGTCTCTCCAGTTTGATGTCAACAAGTCTATGTTTCCTCACTTTTCCACCATCCTCTTCACCTTCTCACAACAATCTTACACGTCCTGGTGCTGATACAATGTCAACTTGCTGCCACTCCAAATACTGTGTCTATTATGCTGTTCAGTGCCTGAAAAGCAGTACTGCAAAGATAATAGTGTCATAAGTATAGTTACCCCAACATGATATTGCCATACAGATAGTGTCCCAAAAATAGTACTCACTAAATTAACAGTGGAGGAGTATCCCTGATGGTACATAGTGCCACATCTGGTATTCTAGAAAATAGCTGTGTGTAGATTGAGCCCCTGACAGTAATTAGGGCCTCCAACAAAACCCCTTCCAAAACATCTTCTGGGGTTGTTTAAGAACATTTTTTTTGTATATGGGGCTAAGGCCATGGTCACACTTGCAAGTGCAATGTGAGAAACTCACACTAGTCTCTCGCATCAATACCCGGCACTCGGACCGGAGCGTTCAGCTGCATAGAAATACAGCTCTGGCAAAAATTAAGAGACCACTGCAAAATTTTCAGTTTGTCTGATTTTTCTCTTTATAGGTATATTTTTGAGTAAAATGTAAATTGCTCTTTTATTCTATCAACTACTGACAACATGTCTCCGAATTTCCAAGCAATAAATTTTGTATTTATTTTCAGAAAATGAGAAATGGTCAAAATAACAAAAAAATGCAGTGCTTGCTGACCTCAAATAATGCTAAGAAACCAAGTTTGTAATCATTTAGAAACAACAATACTAATGATTTAACTCAGGAAGAGTTCAGAAATCAATATTTTGTGGAATAACCATGATTTTTAATCACAGCTTTCATGCGTCTTGGCATGTTTTCCACCAGTCTTTCACACTGCTTTTGGGTGACCTTATGCCACTCCTGGTACAAAAATGTAAGCAGTTCTTCTTTGTTTGATGGCTTGTGACTATCCATCTTCCTCTTGATTACATTCCAGAGGTTTTCAATGGGGTTCAGGTCTGGAGATTGGGCTGGCCATGACAGGGATTTGATGTGGTCCTTCATCCACACATTGATTGACCTAGCTGTGTGGCATGGCACATTATCCTGCTGGAAAAACTAGTCCTCAGAGTTGGGGAACATTACCTGAGCAGAAGGAATCAACTGTTTTTCCAGGATAACCTTGTATGCGGCTTGATTCATACGTCCTTCGCAAAGATTAACTTGCATAATTCCAGCCTTGCTGAAGCATCCCCAGATCACCAATCCTCCACCAAATTTCACAGTGGGTGCAAGACACTGTGGCTTGTACGCCTCTCCAGGTCTCTGTCTAACCATTAGACGACCAGGTGTTGGGCAGAGACGAAAATTAGACTCATCAGAGAAGGTTACCTTAGTCCAGTCCTCTATGGTCCAATCCTTATGGTCTTTGGCAAACTTCAGCCTGGCTCTCCTTTGCTTCTCATTGATGAAAGGCTTTTTTCTAGCTTTACATGACTTGAGCCTTGCCTTTAGGAGCCTGTTATGAACTGTTCTTGCCGTGCACTTCACCCCAGCTGCCATTTGCCATTCCTTTTGTAGGTCACTTGATGTCATCCTGTGGTTGCTGAGTGACATTCGAATAAAATGACGGTCATCCCAGTCAGTGGAGAGTCGTTTTCGCCCTCTGCCGGTCTGTAGCTTTGTTGTCCCCAATGTCTGCTGCTTGACCTTGTTGTAATGGACTGCCGTCTTATAAATTTTAAGAATGTAGACAACATGACGCTCACTGTATCCCTCTGGTAGTAAAGCCAGAATTGAGCCCTTCTTTTTCTCACTCAAGACTTAACTTTCAACCATGCCAAAGGATTTGAAAAAAAAATTCTTCATTCCTATTACTTTTGGGATATTACTAGCACTTGTTTTGCCATCCAGCTTGTCCTATTGCAAGAGGATTGTGAACACCACAGCAGTATTTTTTATACTTCCCTTCGTTAAATAAGATTTGGTTCATGTGATCACCTAATGAGAAGCACATTAAGTAGAATGAGGTGTACTCTGGTTGGACATTTTGCCAGGTATAATTCAGTTAATAACATGAAGTATAGTGATAATAGTCACAACTCACAAGACTTTGCTAGAACTGCTTAAGATTTCATTTGTTCTGTACACAGAACCCATAGTACTGCGATAGGTATGTAACAGGTATTTTCCCTTTCAGGGGGGCACCCCAACACCTTTTGATAGGAACTTTGGCACAAAAATGGGTGCAAAAGCTGTACTGTGGATGACCGGAAAGGTGAAGGAGTGCTCCAGGCATGGTACGCCTCTCTTTGAGTTTTATCTTGCCTTTTAGCTCTCAATTCAAAAGACCCACTCTGCTCACATTGCATCCTCTGTTGCAGGTCGTATATTCGCCAATACCGCTGACTCAGCCTGTTTGTTGGGAATGCGCAAGAGAAGTCTTGTTTTCCAGCCTCTGACGGAACTGAAGAATGAAACTGATTTCGAGTATGTTTATTCCACAATTGTATTTATTAATCTGGGCAGTATTACATAGTTGTCACTTCTGGAAACGTGATGGACACGCCAAGCTAAATGGATTCAGTTAGGCTGTGTTCAGGGACAACTTTCATTGTAGGTGTCTAATATGCCCATTATCTCATTACACCGGCCACATGTAACTGAGTGTAACTATGCTGGTACTGTATATAGAAGACAAAAAAACCTGACAGGCACTTCCAGACTAATGTGAACTAGGTGCAAACCAAAGGGAGATACACCTATTCAAAATTTCATGTATTCTATGTTGTCATGCTTCAGTATGCTTGAGTGCAGCCTTTTTTTGTATGCTGGTATATATCCATACACCTTTGTTTCAGATTGTAGTAGATCTCATAGGTCAACATTACAGTCTTCAAAACCAAATTATATCTCTGTGAATGGCAAACGTGTAGCAGTATAGGCATATATTTACACACTTTTGGGGAATACATTCAGGATACACTTTATAGGTGTACGCCAAACACAATACCTGTTTGTGGATTGCTGTGGTGGTGTAGTAGTAGTAATTTAGCTTTATGCTTGCCTCCTGATAGACCCACTTAGTACAGTAAATCCACAAATGCTAGCACAGAAAGCATAAAAGGAAGAATATCAAGGTAAATGTGTGCAACTACAAAAATAGGTCAAATAAACTTTACTAAGAGAGAGGAGTAACTATGCCCAGTGGTATGGCTACTAGAAGAATGGGTGGACAACCTCAACTACGACTCCACAGCACTGGTCACTACTGAGCATGTACATAAAGTGCAGCACAGATTCATCTCAACTACGGCTCCACAGCACTGGTCACTACTGAGCATGTACATAAAGTGCAGCACAGATTCATCTCATCTATGACCCCACAGCACTGGTCACTACTGAGCATGTATATAAAGTGCAGCACAGACTCATCTCAACTAAAAGCCGAGATCCTGAGATCAGAACTAGAACAGATATTTGTAGGACATTTCATAACTTTCCCCATTTCTTATAAAAACATTTATAGCACATCCTGCAATGTACTACTGTACCCAATGTATTATATATTTTAGGAGTCTGAGTCGGTCCATTTTATACCAACTCCACCAAAATGGACCCTGACTCCAGCTGCACAGCCCTGATGCCAATTGTAGTTGATATACTTTCCATAAAAGCAAAGCAATAAAATAATGTTATTCTAAGTGTAATTTATTTTAATTTTTTTTTGCCTTCAGACATCGTCTTCCCAAGCAGCAGTGGTGGTTAAAACTTCGCCCCATCCTTAAAATCCTGGCTAAGTACAACATCAACTTGGACACATCTGAGGCTGCACATTTGGAGCACATCACCAGGAAGAGATCTGGGGAGTCTCAAATCTAGTGTGGGAGAAGATGCAACTAAACTACGGGGGTCCTCCAAACCTCTAGATTATGGCCAGGAAAAGTGTATCTGTTACCTGTACATGGTGGAGACAACATGTGGTTTTCACTATATTGCTTAAAAGGCTTGTCTATCATTACAGTGCTAGAAACTAGAAGAGTCATCACTGTTCGTTTGGACACACACCATAGCTAGCTGTTGGCTTGTTTGGCTGACCGCTATTCCTCTCGACCACCCATACACATGCATGCCTTGCTCAGGACATGTGTTCCTAATAGGAGTGTAAGCTGCTACCAGAGCCTTCCTTCCCTTGCCTCTGCCATTGGCAAACTACCATACAGAAAACATGGTTAGCATCTGAGTTTGCTTAACACCATACACATTAGATGGATTCATTCGCCTGTCAAAATCGGCAGGTTTGGCCAACATTTATCGAATATGTATGGCCAGCTGGCAATAGATGCCTATTCTAATCATTTGTTTGGTCTTGCCACAATCACACAGTAAGAAGCTCATGTAAAAAAATGCAATCCATCAGCCAGTAGCCATAAAATAGATGGTGGTCACATAATTGTTCAGCAGACTGTGACCACTACGTGGTGCGTCACTGCGTACTCAGGTCTGCTAATCACGTTACGTGCCAGGGATGCCAGCAAGTTGGAGGAGGTTCACCCGGCTATGGTCTGGCAGCCACGGTCTACCAACTTGGCCACTGGACTAATGTTCTGCGACTCCTTTTGCTCGACTCTAATACAAAGGATTTTATCTTTGTTTTTCTGGACATGAGACCTAAGCCCTTAGACTTCTGACTCTGCAAAATTACCAGATATCAATGGTCATCATTATCCGCACTGTTCAAACCTGAATAAGGAGTTTTCCCTTTAAAAACTTGACAATGACCACCCCACTGTGTGTAGTTGATAGATTTTAATGCAGTGCCTCATGTATTTAATGTTACATTCATCATATTTATAGTATTTTTCTTCTCCGCATGAAAATGCATCTTCTCTGTAGAGGATATATAAAAAAAATGCCATTAAGACGCAAAGTTCCCTAAATATTCCCCCTTTTATTGTGAAGACAGCCTATCAGAAAAATTCACTATTGTTATCAATCACATGCAAATAACACATCTGTTTAAGCATCTACAGTATATGTGAGTATCCAGTGGTAGATTCAAGTCACACGCAAGCAAATGAACCACGATATGGCTCGTGTGATTATGTGTCACCAGTAACTCATCATGTATGGTATTAATGTAGCTGTATTCTGCAATTCCACTGTAGGTTGTTGGAGGGGGATATAAATAAGGAGTGGAATTCTTGTTTAGTACCAATAAATCTAAGACAAAAGAAAACTAAAGTGGCAATTTATTACAGGTAAAGATGTGAATAAAACAGTTTTAACGGTAAGCTGAATAGCATTGAAGCACTCTGGCAGCTCTAACATTAATTTTTGCACAGTGCCAGCAAATCTAAGAAACTTTGTAACATTGATTATTGAGCAACTTCCCCACCCCTGCCACCTGAACTCAACACTGGCTCAGACAAGCTGCTAAAATCCATCCAGGACTTTGCTGTGTCCTAAATTAAAGGTGATGACTTTAGTTCATATTGGGAAAACCCCATCACAGGTACCCTTTATTACAAGAGAGGAGCAGAGTTATGCACACATACAGTGGCATGTAAAAGTTTGGGCACCCCTGGTAAAAATAACTGCTATTATAAACAGTTAAAAGGAACCTGTCATGTCGTTTTTAGCATGTAAACTGTCCCCAGTGCGTTGTTAGTGATGCAATATGCATTATTAACACGTTTCTTTCATTAAAAACGGCGGTCTGCTGTTTTTTGGAACAAGATTAGAGGAGGCTGGGCTTTTATAAACCTGGGAAATTTACATCACCTGGCCTTTCTGAACGATGATGGTGAACAAGCCATAACCTTAATGGGTTAATTAAGGTCTGACCCCTTGGTCAAAGTTAGGCCTCTTTCACACTTCAGTCGTTTGCTGTCGGTCCCAGTCCGCCAAAGTGATAACGGATCCGTTGTATATTGTTGAAAACTGATGCAGCGGATCCGTTTTTAGGCGGATCCGTCAAGATTGGCAAAATGAACTTTTGAACCCTGAATGAGCTGTGAGAGAGAGAGAGAGAGAAGACACGTCGGAGTCCGTCAATAATGGATGAGGACCGATCCGCCACCCATAGGCGTCCATTGTAGAAAACGGCGGACGCGACGGATCCGTCATGGTCCGCCATTTCGACACAAACAAAAAACGTTCCAATGTCCATCTACTCCAGATGCCAAAATTATGACGGATCCGTCGGATGATGTACAGTGTGTGTGTGGTGCGTACGGCGTATACAGTGTGTGTGTGTGGTACGTACGGAGTATACAGTGTGTGTGTACGTATGCACCACACACACTGCATACACCGTACGCACCACACACACACACACACACTGTATACGCCGTACGCACCACACACACACTATATACGCTGTACGCACCACACACTGTTTACGCCATATGCACCACACACACACTGTATATGCCGTACATACCACACACACTGTTTACGCCGTACGCACCACACACACACTGTATACGCCGTACGCACCACACACTGCATACGCCGTACGCACCACACACACTGTATACGCCGTACACACCACACACACTGTACGCACGACACACACACTATATGACGTACACACACACTGCATACGCCTTACTTACCACACACACACACACTGTATGCGCCGTACGCACCACACACACTGTATACGCCGTACGCACACACACACACTGTATACGCCGTACGCACCACACACACTGTATACGCTGTACGCACCACACACTGTTTACGCCATATGCACCACACACACTGTATATGCCGTACATACCACACACACGCTGTACGCACCACACACACACTGTATGCGCCGTACACATCACACACACACTGCATACGCTGTACTCACCACACACACTGTATACGCCGTACGCACCACACACTGTATACGCTGTACACACGACACACACTATATGACGTACACACATACTGCATACGCCGTACTTACCACACACACACAGGTCATGTTTTCAGGATTTCCTTAGTATTGCTAAGGTGATGGAATTAATGCTTGAGCAGGTGATAAAATTATCACCTGTGCAATACTAAGGAAATCCTGAAAACATGACCTGTTGGTGGGTCCTGAGGACTGGAGTTGAGAAACACTGATCTAGTGTATCTAATATGTGAATAATGTCTATGTGGCATGTCTACAGTAGGTACAGATTGTGAAGTATGATATATGAACACTGAGTGATGTTAGTGTTTGTACAGACCTCGTGTGGTAGGAGATTGTAGTATAACTGATGTGTTTAGTATGAACAGAATGAGTTTGTTGCCCTTAAAGGGAGCCAGGCCCAAACCAACTTCTTTTACAGGAGCCTTTTGCTGCCAGTATCTGCCTGGTGTACACTGCAAACCCAATGTGTTGCGTCCTAACTAGGGATGAGCGAGCGCTAAAATGCTCGGATACTCATTATTGGAACAGAGCAATTCCTAATGCTCGTTTTGAGTAAAGAGTATAATGGGAGTCAATGGGAAATCAGAGCATTTTTCCTGCAGACCCTACAAGGAGGTCTGAGGGGCAGTTAAAATGGATGGAGAACAGCATGGGCAAGATACCTGAAAGCATCTCTGGCTCCCAGATCTCTGCTGAGAACAATGGTGTCACACTTTTACTCCACTTAAAGGACTTCAATTCAAAATGGAAGAGAAATTGGAGTTTACAGGAAAAAAAATGTTTGTTCCAACTGTCATGTAGTGGTACTCCTAGACTCATAAAGGCTATGCACTAAGTGCAAAGCCTGCCAAACATTACAAGCAGGGTCATCCATGCACCCTTGAAGGCACCAACTGAAGTGCCTCATTGAAATATTAAGAAGTACTTGTGCTACTCTGACGCTCATAAAATCTGACAAAATGCAAAGCCAGAAAAAAAATATAAGGAGGGTCATCCATTTTGATACAGGAAAGATGTATATCTTTGTACCATGTTAGCCAGTAGATAGAAAAATATTCAGAATTGAGAGTCCTCAGCGGTTGATACCTTTTAATGGCTAACTGAAAAGATGGTAACAAATTTCAAGCTTTCGAGACTACTCAGGTCTCTTCATCAGGCATTGACTAATACAAAATCTGAAGAATCACATATTTATGCACAGCACGGAAAAAAATGTAATAGATAAGACAAGTGACGTGAAGCAGAACTATCATGGGAGAGTGATAGACAGTTATGGCCATAAATATTGGAACAGTTAACAGATAAGGAGTGAAAATTTTACTGTCCTCTGATTAGGGTCTGGTAATGTGTTGTGATGACCCCACAAGGTCTTAGGAGCAAATTCCTTAATTGATGTAACAAGATATAAATCCATGCGACACATTCATTCCTGCTCTGAGTGTGTCAAAGGCCGTCATAAGTTTGTACTCCCAGACCCTTCTGTCTCTGAAATTTGAAATTGCCTTTCAATACAAGAAATTTCATGTGTATGGTGCTGTGATCAGGCATACAAAAATGTTTTGCCACAGGTAGATCCATTCTTTTTTTCTTATTGTGTGGCGATGAGAATTCATCCTTGTTCTCAGTTTTTGCCCAGTCTTTGACACATACAGACGCCCAGTTGGACATTTAGTACAAATAATTAAGTACACCACATTAGATGTGATGCAGCTGAGAGTACCTGGGATCTTGTAGTCCTGATGTGAGTTGGGGATCTTTATCTTGTCCATGGTCATTATAAATGGACAGGTTTTACATTTTTTCTGGTTGCAAGAAAAGGCTCCTGCAGTTGTTGGAGAGGACAGGGAGCTTCTGCCAACGATGCTTCTTAGATTTGGGGGCTGCCTAAAACACAGTAGTGGGGGGTCGGGAAAAATGGATTGTAATCGGGCATCTTTTTGTAGTAAAGGTTGTAATTTCTGTGCAGCTCCCCTTAGCACTTCCAGTTTTGGATTGCAGGTGGCTACTAGAGGCACCAGGTTATTTTCTTTTTTAGCTTTGTAATGTAGCAAATGATTCCTTGATATTCTGGTGGCTCTTGTAATTTGGTTTTGAATTTTTCTTGGATGGTAGCCCTGATATCATTCATACACATGGAGGGTCGTCCATACACTCTTAAAAGGCACTAAATGGAGTACCTCATATAAAAATTAAGAAAGTGTAATTGTGGCACTTCTATACTCATAAAGGCTTTGCACAAAGTGCACAGCCAGGAAAAAATTATAAGGATGGTCATCCATAGACCCCGAGAAAGTTGTACTCCTACACTCAAATAGAGATGAGCGAATTTGTTCGGATTTGGTTCTGAATACGATCGAATATTGTTTTTGTTATATTCGTCGAACACAGCCGAACATCATTAGAGTCAATGGGAGTAGAAATTACTGAATATGTTCGGAACCGATCATAAGGCCGGTTTCACACGTCCTGATTAGTGATGAGCGAATATACTCATTGCTCGGGTTTCCCCAAGCACGCTTGGGTGGTCTCCAAGTATTTGGAAGTGCTCGGAGATTTAGTTTCTGTTGCTGTAGGTGCATGATTTGCTGCTATTTGACATCCTGAATACATGTGGGAATTCCCTAACAAACAGGCAATCCCCACATGTATTCAGGCTGTCAAGTAGCCGCAAATCATGCAGCTGCGGCAACAGAAACTAAATCTCCGAGCACTTCCAAACACTCAGAGATCACCCGAGCATGCTCGGGAAAACCCGAGCAACGAGCATACTCGCTCATCACTAGTCCTGATATTTACGGTTCCGGAAAAACCGGTACTGGAGATATCTGTCCGTGTACTACATGCAGCAACCGTTTGCCACCCATGTGCCGCATCAGTACCACATGGACGGCCGCCGGGGAAGAAGCGGCTACTGTAAGCGCTGTTCCCCGGTGGCTGGTGCTGAGGAGAATGATGAGCGTTATGTTAAAGTTTGAACGACAGCAGGTGTCAGATGATGGGGGTAACAATGTGTCAGTGTCGTCGGTATGTGAGAAAACTGTCACCACACGTACCGGAGACTGACGTGAGAAAGGGGCTTCAGACATACATTCGGCTCGAATATTGTTTGATATGTCAAAATCAGATTTGTGCAAAAATACTAACAAATTCGCTCATATCTACACATAAAGACTACCTTCACCTGCTTCCTGGAGAGGGTCATCCATAGACTCTTGAAAGGCAACAACTGGCGGGCCTCATTCATATATTTGGAAAGTGTAGTTGCTGTACTCCTATACTCATAAAGACTGCCTCCACCTGCTTCCTGGAGCCCGATTCCCAGGTGCCTGGGCTGTAAGAGACCTGGCTTCGGGTAGTACTGGAACCCCTGACATAGAAATGGGCGACAGTCCCTTGTGTCACTTGCACCATCGCCTGCTCCTGCATAGCAGGTGTGGAGCCCCAAGGACAGTACGATCTCTCGGGGGTGGCAGCCCTGTCTCCAGCTGTCTTGAGGAGCCTCTCCCAGGCACGTTCATTTCACAAGAAGAGTTCATCCTGCTCCCTTCCTTTTCGGATTACACCCACCACATACCAGCAATGTCTCCCCTCCATTTGAGGAACGTGACCTTTGGTTCCAGACATCAGCTCTTGCAGCCTTCGAGGCAAGTGTTCCATCTCTACTGCCCGCTGGTTGAACAAGATGTGATGACTGGTCCCAAACTCTTCTATGGACCCCCATCTCAGCTGCCAGTCCAGCATAATGACCTCCCTCCTGGATGCCAACTGCCGGTGCCTTACTGCTGGCAAGCCCACTAGCATGTCTCCAGCCCTGGTCCTCGCTTGCCTCCTTCTCTCTTCTGACCAGCCTAGGCTCTGCAGTCAGCTCATCAGTCCGTGGATCTTGGCTCTCCCCTCAGAAGTCCACAAGAACGCCAGCAATGAAGGCTGCGGCCTCGGTTCGGGCCTTAGTGGTTCCGGTAAAGCGGTCTGTTCCAGACCACAGGCTCCTGCCACCTCCAGTATTGGGTCAGCTTGGTCTGGCTCCGATATTCCTCCATTCGCTCCCTCAGTAGTTTCACGGGATTCTGCCATCCTTGTCACCCACTAAGCAGGTTACACTGTATGGATTACTAATTGAACAGCCTTTATGAGTCTGAGTGTTATATACCACCGAAGTGTAACACAAAGTAAGTAATACTCTATGGATGACTAATTGAATCCAGAAAAAAATTGCTTTACTATATGGCCTGTAACTCATCTGAAAAAAAAAAAAAACTTAATCAGCTGTTACTTGGGGGTGTAAGACCATCTGATCATTAATAAATCTGAAAGAAGTTGGCTAAGATTAGGCCTAGCTAAAACACCCAAAGTTGTTGTAGAGATTTATATCAGGGCCCTGAGTCAACTGCTTTCACAACCAACCATTTACGGTACATGGATCTCTATAGAATATCATTGTATGCTGTATCTTAATGGGCTATTCAAATCTACAACTGGATAGTGGAACGTGGCCAGTAGCGTGGGCAGTCACACAAGCAGTATCACTCCATTTAGCCGTATAGTTCGCTGTTGTTACCTTCATCAGTGCCATAAACAGTTTTTATTGAATATCTTCATATATAACATACAAAAAGTAAAAAGTATCCATGCAAGGACAAGGAAAAGCAAAAATATCAAAACAGTCAAGTAAAACAGCAAGACAATCAAATAAAACATAACCGCCTTACATGAATTGGATTCACTCAATAACCATTATTTGATTGTCCAGAGCGTTACCATAATGCTGTCTTGAGTATCATATTCCTTATCATAAATATCCGAGAAACAAAATAGAATGAAAAGAAGAAAAGAATGTAGGGTTGGTAATAGAAAGTACAGAAAGAAGATAAAGGAGGAAATAAGGGGAGTCTGATTAAGAGGACGGAAGAAAGTGGGGGGGAAGAGAAGGGACTGAGGGGTGAAGTATGAGGAGAGTTGAATCTCTCCTGTTTGTGTTAACTGCCTCTCTGTTCTACCCTACTCCACTAATTTGGCTCCAAGAGTGTTAGGAATTCAGGCGATTCATGAAACAATCCATTCCTGCCATGTTTTGTAAAACGTATCCTCACGCTGTGTCGTAACTGGGGATAGCCTCTCCATGCTACATAGGAAATCCATTTCAACTATCAAATCCCGATATTGGGGGCTGTCTTAGAATGCCACTTACTAGGAATGATAGTATGAGTGGCAGTTATGCAATGTTTTAGGAGTCCTACCTTGATGCTCCTGAAGGAGCCTGCGATCATTGACAGTAGGCCCAGCTGTGAATGATGTCACCAGAAACCTTTGAATAAATTTCAAAGACCTTATTCCAAAGGCTTTTTTATTGATGGACAATTCCACCAGATGTGGAGCATGGTACCCTCCGATGCCGCACATCGCCAGCAGAGGTCAGATACCAGTGGATATATCCTATGAAGGTGGGCTGGACATCTGTACCACCTAGTTAACACCTTTCTGCCATTAGACGTACTATTCCATCCATGTGACCTGGGA
>VIAB01005127.1:66331-88067 GCA_009801035.1 Oophaga pumilio | reverse complement strand
GACTGGCGGGAAGTAAGATGTTATGTTACAAACTACCAATGGAAGTCTATTAGAGCCGCAACCAGGTTCTCATAGGGTTGCATTGAGTTGTGACCTCCAGCTCGCTCCATGAAATGCTGAAGCAATTGGGCAGGTCACAAACTGCAGGAGACCAACAAGAGCAGCGGCAAAAGAAGGTGAAGACAGCGGAGGGTAAGCATCAGACTAGGTGCATTGATCTTACATTAGAAGCAGCACTCCAGTGCTGCAATAAAAAAAATGCTGGAGTGGTGCTTTAAATAGCAATTCTGGGGCATTTTTAATAGACTTCACCATTGTGTGGTCCCCTAATATTACTCTTCAGGCTCACTTACATGAGCGTATAATATGGCTAAGTGCTATCCAATGCTTTATCAGACAGCACTCGGAGCAAGGTAAGGCTTCACAAATCATATCAGCCATTCAAGTCTCTGAGTGTTTGTGAAACATTGCACTGCACTCTTATGTCATCCGAGTAGAGTCACCTTTATGCAGACAATGGAGTAGATGGAGAAGTTAAGTTCTCCATCTTCTCCGGACCTTTGCTGCAATTCTTTCATGCGAGAGAATCAGATCACAGGAAACTGAAACTCAGCTCCAACTGTGACAGAGTCTGAAGCGTCATTACTATAATTGGCCCAATTCTCTCGCATGAGAAGATATACACTCATGTGACCACGGCCTTATACATGTACTGTAGAAACAAACAGGGTGCTACCGTTTACTTTGTAAAATCTAGCCACGTCTCTTCAATGGGCTGACAGCGTCCGAGTGTATAGAAAAATGGCCCATCGACAAGGGAAATGGTAAGACCAAGTTGTCAAGTTATTTTATACCTTTCCCAGAGGAAGAACAGAGGGTAAGCACAGTGCAAGGTTGCGCTAGTATTTTTTTTTTCTAGAAGAATGAAAGTATTTACTAAAACACACAGCAGGAGCTCTTCTTTTCTTTTTTTAAAGTGAATATGTCAGGTCCCCTAAGTTTGCCAAACCACCTCTATAGTGTTAAATTAGCTTACATATGTGTTACAACACAATGCTTCATGTCATACAGAAATGCTTCGATATTGTAAAAAACCAACTTCTATGTGCCGTTTGGTAAATGCTAATAACTAGGACTAATCCACCAAGGTATCACTTCCCCAGACTAATTCTGTCTCATATCCTGTAATTAGGCCTAGGGTTGCATGATCAATATCCGCTATTCTGGGGTCGAACTGACCCCAGGCACTGGCGTTGTCTGCTGCCTGGCTGCTGTCTATGTACAGCTATACTACTCAAAGCTCCTTGCGGGGTTGGACAGCCTAAGGCTATTTTCACACCAGCGTAAAGATAGGGTACGCAGGTCGCATGCAGCGTCATGCGCCCATAGGCGGAGCGGCCGGGAGGGGGCGCGGCCGGGGGCGGAGCTTAGTGGCCGTCGTGCGCAGACCGACGCAGGTCAGTGAAACGCTAGTGTGAAACTAGCCTAAGAGATTAGTGCACATTGACTGAAGCTGTCCTCTGCTGCTGGCTGCAGCTCTCTCTCTGTGCTGGATGTAACATTGTGCCAATCAGCTGTCCACTTATCACGGACAACAGCAGAGGAAAGCTTCAGTCAGAGTCTCATGAAGGCTTCGTTTCACCGGACTAGTCCTTCCTCATTTGCATGTACCAAAAAGGCGCATAAGTTGTTTTTAGCAATATAGAAGCATGTGTTTGACAGCATGTGCTGTAATGCAGGCATAAGCCAACTGAGCCTAATAGTGACGGTTTGGCAGGTTTGCTTCACCTGACAGGTTCCCATTAAAATATATGTCAGTCTTATTACATGCGGTTCCTTGGTTGAATATGCTCTAAACCTTGTAAAGTTGTGTGTGATCTATTCTAAGTAGTTCTTCATAATTGACTCAAAAACCACAGATGTGAGTTACCGGAACTGTTACGATAGAAACTGCCAGTTTCACAAGTTTTGTGTTTCCTTTTAGTAATTTCCTCTGAACATGCTCTGTTCTATAAAAGATTGTTTGAGATAATAGTCTGTTAAAGAGAACCTGTCTGGTCCGATGACACTATTATCCTGCAGATATAGGGCTTATCCCGCAGGGTAATGAAGGTGGCCGGCCACAGGACTGTAAGTGCGGCACTGATGAGAAAATAAACTTTATTTCTCCCGTGAGCTGCCGGCTTTCAGTCATGATAGTAGCAAGGATTAATATTAGTAGGATATAAAACCAAACTTTTAATATGATCATATAAAAACAAACAAAACCACAGAGAGAGTGCTCAAAAAATACACCAGTGCAGATAGTTAAATGGTTTGGTTTCACCCCTTTGATGTCCTGGAGAAGTCCATGGTTATGATAGGGAAACCAGGGAAGGGTATAGCTGTGGAATATAGGCTGTCCTGTCGTGCCCTGTGCAGGTCTCCCGTCCTCACAATGACAGTCCCCAAGTGTGGTACTGTCCTAGAGAATGTCCCTTAGTTCCCTTCCGACGCGTTTCATTCACTGGTCAGCGTGGACTCATCAGGGGAAGAGGAATACATGAGGGTTCAGATTTTAGGAACCAAAATAGAGTCCTTGAAGACAGGATAGGACCCCTCATCATAGGGATACCCTTCAAAAAATTCCGAGTCCCCAAAGACTCTATTATGGTTCCTAAAAATGCTATGATCCTAGCATGATACTGTAAAGGAACGTACACTGCACAATTACCATGAAAGAGCGCTTTCACTATATATGTAGTCTAAACTGCGTGACAAGCAAAATGCTCGTTACTCAGATAAAATGATCTGTTGATTTTCACAAAAGATCATCATTCTCGGCAGCACACAGTTCAATTGGACTGAATGCTGCCGAGAAAAATTTCGGCCTCTATTCACACGGAACGGTCTATTATAGATCAGCCATTAAACAATTGCCGATGGCCAAACATGTTCCTGGTCAGAGGTTGTATAACGGTGCACATCAAACAGTGAAAAGAAATCTATAGATCCAAAAAATCCACGTAATAGCAGTGATGTATTTTTAATGATACCATTTGGAAAGCTGGGCTGACTATTCTAGCATTTCCCCTTTATACACCAAATATGTTATGATCTCAGATTGTGTACACTAACTGAAAATTCTGATGCAAAATGTTTTCCCCCTTACTTTTTAGGGTGCTCCTAATTTCAGTGACTTTGTTGTCTATCTATTCTATCAACCTCCTACTGAAATGTTCACAGGAAACAGGTAATTTATATATTTTTTATTTATTGTTGCTTTTTCATTAATTATTTAGTACTTTTGCATAAACATGCTCATAGCACTGATACATTTTTTAAAAATGGCAGTTTAGATATAAAAATACTTTACTGCATGTGAAAAATAGAAAACAGATTAAAAGGGAAAAAAATACACAACATTCAGCATCAGAAAACCATTTCCTGTGTATATTTTGTGGTCTGTGCTAATGGAGATTATTAATACTAAATAACAATAATTCATGTGACCAGGCTGTATGGTATATGAGAAGCTCGGGGAGCAAGTATACGGCACTCCAGGAAGATTGCTGGTCTTCGGATCAACTACACTTCAGAACACAGGAGGTAAGTGCTTTAATATTTGCGTCCCATAAAAGTCCCAATAATTCCACTACATTACTTTTGGAACAGTAGTTGTTTGGAGCTATGTGCGAGAAGAGTTAGATTAATTTTTTTCAGGTAGATTTTTTTACGTTTTAGTTATTTAAATTATTAAAGTATTTGATATATTGGTTTTCATACTTAAAAAATGCACCAGATATTGGAAATAGGAAGTCCCAGAATATGTGAGGCCAGATATAAATGGAGAATTAGTTTGTGTACGTGAACATTTGGTCCACATTGGGTCTTATTGCTTTTGTGAAAATTAACTCCTTGGTTATTTATGGTGGGATATTTCTTCAGAGCGGAAAAAAGACCAACATAGTCTGAATCTCTAAGATGTTCCAAAAATCAGTATGAAAATGCTTTTTTGTAAGACCACAAAATCATGAACCAGTACAGGGAATCATTATTTAAATGGTTAAAATACTAAATTGTGATTGAATCCTTTCTGGTTTTCTGTCTTCCAGCAATGCTGAGTTATCTATTTATAGTGAAAAATGAATTACCAAATGTTATTAAATTCCTGATTGGAATGGAAGATACATCATCGTAAGTGGAAAGTTGGCTTTTATGGATTGTCTACTGTAGCCTTCAGGCTACGTGCACACATTGCGCAAATGCTCCGTAATTGTGCGGAGTATTTGCGCAACTTCCCACCTTGGGTAATATGCATACTTAATTAGTATACGTTTTCCCGCAAAACACAAGCATTTTGCAAGCATTTTTAGCTTGCAGAATGCTAGCGTTTTCCAAGCGATCTGTAGCATCGCTTGGAAAACTGATTGACAGGTTGGTCACATGAGTCAAGCATAGTGCTGACAAGTGTGACCAACTGTTTAATAATGAGTAATGTAAAAAAAAATAAAAAATATTGATATTCTCACCTTCCGGCGACCCCCGGAGTCTTCCCGCTCCTAGGCGACGTTGCAAAGGTCATTCTCACAATGCATCCCTGGGAATGAAACTTGCTGGCAACGTCGCTGAGGAGCAGTAGGACTCCGGGGGCCGCCGGAAGGTGATAATATCCATATTATTTATTTTAATTCTATTTTTTACAGGAATATGGTACCCAGGGTCTGGAGGAAAGTCTCCTCTCCTCCAGACCCTGGGTACCATCCGCACATGAAGCGCTCACTTCACGCATGGTGGTTATAGCCACATGCGTGAAGTGAGCGTTTCAATGCAATCCTATGGCGGTGTAATCGCCGCGATTACTCAAAAAGAATGGACATGCTGCTTATTTTTACGCGAAGCGACTACGCTCTGCAAAAATATGCAGCATGTGCACAGCAATGCATAATCCCATAGTATTGCATTGGATGCATTTTGTAACCATTTTTTAAGCGATTACACCGCGTAAAAACACGGCAAAAATGCTTAAAAAATGCTACGTGTGCACATAGCCTCATTTGATATTTTTGGTTAGATGAGTATGTCTATAACTGTTGAATGTTTAAAGGGTTATTCTGGTAACGCAGAGTTATTACGTATACAAAAGACATATGGCTCCTTAATACACTAAGCCAGGCTGGCTCAAGTCTTTCGTGGGCCCCGGGCGAAAGAGTCTCAGTGGGCCCCTAGAACACACATACCATGATTCATGATGCACAGATACGGCAGAGAAATATAGCTATAGTACAATGCCAAAGATTTCACCTACTTCTTACATAACGTAAGTGGTATCTATTGTAAATTCTACAATAGCTCAGAAACCGGTTAAACCTCGCTGCAAGCCCTGGGGGGATTCAAAAGTTTTCAGTTTAGACCGAACAGTACAGTCCTCCATAAAGTATTATGGGCACCACATAGTCCTCCACACAGTATAATGGGCTCCATATATTGCTTCATACAGCATAATGGGCCTCAAATAATGCTCCATACATAATAATGGACCTCATATAATGCTTCATACAGAATAATGAGCCCCATATAATACTCCATACAGAATTAAAGACCTCATATAATGCTTCATACAGAATAATGGACCCCATATAATGCTCCATACAAAATGGGCCCCATATAATACTCCAATCAGAATGGGCCCCATATAATGCACCATACAGGATGGGCCCCATATAATGCTCCATTCAGAATTATGGGTCTCTTGTAATGCTCCACACATAATAATGGGCATCATATAATCATATAATGCTCCATACAGAATAATAGGCCTCATATAATGCTCCATACAAAATAATGGACCTCATATAATGCTCAATACAGAATAATAGACCCCATATAATGCTCAATTCTGAATAATGGACTTCATATAATGCTCCATACAGAATGGGCCCCATATAATACTCCAAACAGGACGGGCCCCATATAATGCTCCATACAGAATGGACTCCATATATTGCTCCATACGGAATTGTCCCCATATAATACTCCATACAGAATGGGCCCCATATATTGCTCTATAAAGAATGGGCCCCATATAATGCTCCATACAGAATGGGCCTTATATATTACTCCATACAGAATTGGCCTTATATATTGCTCCATACAGAATGAGGCCCAAATAATGCTCCATCCAGAAGGGGCCCCATACAGTGCTCCATCCAAAATGGGCCCCATATAAGGAAATACAACAATGCATAGGGGACTTATGGCTCCTTAGTACACTAAGGCAATACAGAGCTTCTTTATTCAGGAACAATATATGATAAGCTTAATAAATCAGGAATAAATCATTTGTGTGTCTCTATCTGTGCAGCATCTACAGCAGGCTGCTTCTCTCATACACAGACACAGGAAAACAGGAAATACAGTCACATGCTCTCTATGTGTGAGCCTCTGGGAGTTTTTTTAGTTCTAGCTTTATAAACAATATACAAATCTAGCAACTAAACACTCAGACAGGAATGGAGTTGTTGCACCAAACATATTCCAACAGTTGTTTTGGAAGCCTAGGGGCTCTGCAAATTGTGCCTACAAACTATTCAAGGAATCTCTGCACCTTAAAAGCCAAATGGCATTTGCTCTCTCTTCTGAGTCCTGCTGTACGCCCAAAGAAAAGTGTATGACCAGAGATAGGGTATTACTGGATTCGGAACATATTGCTTTAAACAAGTTTGGGTCCATTTCCCCCTATTATTCTTTGTGAAAATTAAAAATTTAGAGCTAAAACAAAATGTAAAAAACGTAATATTTCATTTTCATGTCTCAATGCTATAAAATTCTGTGAAGCATGTGTGGGTTCAATATGCTCACCACACCACTAGATGAATTTCTTGAAGGGAGTGGTTTCCAATGGGGTCCTTTGTGGGAGATTACTGCTTTTCTGTCAGAAACAACATGTAAAAAAATGTAATATTTCATTTTCATGTCCCAATGCTATATTAAATGAAGCACCTGTGGGTTCAAGATGCTCATCAAACCTCTAGATAAATTCCTTGAGTGATGTAGTTTCCAAAATAGGGTCACTTGTCTGGATTTCCACTGTTTAGGCACATCAGGGGTTCTGCAAATTGCAAATACGGCATGGCGTCCAGTATCTATTCCAGCCAAATTTGTGCTCCAAAAGTCAAATGGTGCTCCTTCCCTTCTGAGCCCTGCCGTGCCCCCAAACAGTAGTTTTCCACCACATATGGGGATCCGGCGTCCTCAGGAGAAAATGCACAACAAATTGTATGGTTTATTTTGTCCTGTTACACTTGTGAAAATTAAAAACTCTAACTTCCTAACAAAAAAAATTAAGCAAAATAGATATGGTAAATGTTATTTATTATCTAAAAATCACACCATCAACACACTGGCGCTCCCACATACGCGGTGACTAAAGCTGCTGGGAGTTAGACAGGTTCTGTGTGCCAGCCTGTCTGGATGCTGATTAAAAAAATGGGAATAGCTACAAAACTCCGGCTGATAACAACAAATGCCCTATAGCTGTACAATAAAGCAAACCTAAAATACACTCACATAAGGAGCCCATAGCTCTCAGCTTGTGATGTCATGCTTTTTCCACGTCCCTCGCTTGCCTCGCTAGTCAGCGGCGTTGTTTATGGTCAGAGGGCGCCACATTTGAATACTCCAGCAAGCCTTAGGGAGGCACGATATCGGGAGGACGCTCCCGCAGCACATCGCTCAATCCACCATGACCTCACCAGCATCTATTTGCCAGGACGGAAGCTACAACTGACCCAATACAGTAAGGAACTTATTCATATTATCTGTGGGAAACATGCATACCCGAGCATACTAGCCTGAAGCTCTTTCCCACACAAGCACTAACGTACATATTACCTTAGTGTGAGATTTTTAGGTCAGTTCATCTCATTCTGTATTTCTATTTAGCAATGGCAGCTACCCAATAAAACAGGGGAGTTCCAAATATTTACATTTTTAAGCTAATCCCATAGGACACATCACAATACCTCCTTTTGACTGTATGTTAGGTTTGCTTTATTGTACAGCTATAGGGCATTTGTTATTATCAGGCGTTGGAGTTTTGTAGTCATGTCCATTATTTATTATCTATTTTATGTGATATAACTATCTCGTTTAAGGGCATAACAAAATCAAAGTTGGAAAATTGCAAAATTTTCAATTTTTTCTGTAAAATTTTTGCTATTTTCAAACATAAAACACAAATCATATAGACCAAAATTTACCACTATCATGAAATACAATGTGTCATTAAAAAACAGTCTCATGAAGGTGAAAACAGGCTCGGAGGTGAAGTGGTTAAGGCTTCATTCACATTCATGTGGCAGGAAAAATACAAAGGCACTACAACAATGCATAGGGAACATATGGCTCCTTAGTACGGAGCTGCATGGTCTCCATATGCAGCTTTAGAGGCTTTGTCATACTTTGTGGGTACTGAGACATTTTCTCTATAAATAGAGTACTTCTGTACTTATTTCCAGTAGAGCATGTCATGAAATCCAAAGGAAAAAAATATATATGTATGCCTAAATATGAAATCAAATCATACGGAGGAAAAGTAGAAGCCGCATGGACACTTTTGTCCTCTGTGTAAATAGTGTGGCAATGCGCTTGCTTGAACACAGCACCATTTATTTTCTATACAGCAAGTACAGAGCTAACAGTATACCCTTTTAACCCCTTAGTGACGAAGCTAATTCCAGGCCAAATTTTAGAAATCCGACCATTGTCATTTTATGAGGTAATAAATCGGGAACGCTTCAACATATCCCAATGTTTCTGAGATTGTTTTTTTTTGTGAAACATTGTACGTCATGATAGTGGTAACATTTGTTTAATATGACTTGCGTTTATTTGTGAAAATATTGCAATTTTGGTGAAAATTTTGAAGAAAAAAAAAGCACAATTTTCAAACTTTTAATCTTTATATCCTTAAACCAGTCTGTCATGCTGTACAAAATAATTAATAAATAACATATCGCATATGTCTACATTACATTTGCATCATTTTTCAAATGTCATTTTATTTTGTTAGGATGATCGAAGGGTTAAAAGTTTAGGAGTAATTTCTAATTTTCTCAACAAATTTACCAAACTTGGCTTTTTTAGGAACCTATTCAGATATTAATGGACTATGAAGGGCCTACATATTAGAAACTCCACAAAAGTGAGGCCTTTTAAAAAAAAAACGCACCCCTCAAATACTTTAAAACTTTTGTCAGGAATTTTTTTAACCCCTCAGACGCTACTTAAAAATCAATGCAAAGTGGAATGAAAAAAAATGCTTTAGAAAATGTAGCTTTAGCCCCAATTTTTTCACTTTTGCAAGAAGCAACTCCAAAAAGTGGACCCCACAGTTTGTTACCCACTTTCTTTCGATCGCAGCGATGCCCCAAATGTAATCAAAAAGTTCTGTTTGAACAAACGGCAGGGCTCAGAGCAATATTTGAATTTTTGAACACAAATTTGGCTGAAAGAGATTGTGGGCACTATGTTGCATTTGCAGAGCCCCTGAGGTGCCTAAAAATCAGACACCTAACAAGAGGCCCCATTTTGGAAACTATACCCCTCAAGGATTTTATCCAGGGGTATAGTGAGCATTTTGAACTATACAGAATTTGATAACATTAGGTTGTCATATTGAATATACCGTCAGATCGTTTCGTTTTGTTTTTTTGTAACTTTAACCGCCTAACCCTCACTGCAAAGAATGAAAGAAATAAAAGTTACTGTATACAATAAAAAATTAAGAAAAGTAATGTGACTAAGGGATTGATACAGGGGAGAAATGAACAAGTGGAGCACAGCGAAGCACAGCCCAAGTGCTATCCTATTTACTATTGGGCTTTTGATCACTGTGATAGGGTACTTTTTGGTGCACTATTACCTTTATTCCCGATTCCTACTTTAAAACGGATATGAAGGCCCCTTAGCGACCGTCGTTTTTATGCGTATTGGCGGTCGTTAAAGGGTTAATGGCTCATGCACATGGCAGAGTACATTATTTTTATTTATTTATTTTATTCACTTATACAGCGCCATTAATTCCACAGCGCTTTACAGTCATACATTGCATAAAGGCAGTACAACAATGCACAGAGGACGTAATATTTGTAATTGTATACATACTATACAATTGTATATGTAGTCAGTCAGACTCATGATTTATTCCTTTTTGCTTTTCAGGCCATGGTATTTGGATGGACGATTTCTACTTGTTGTTGTAACTATTGGAATTATTCTTCCATTGTGTCTTCTCAAGAATTTAGGTAAGACAGAATCTGCCTATCCCAAATTACATACGGTAATCTGGCAAGTTAGAAATATTTTATATTTTCATAAATATATTTGTTACAAAACAAAAATAGGCTAGAGATATAAAATGCATGGAATTCCAGCTTCTGCAATTTAGAAATATTTTAAGAAAAATTGACTATACCTAAAATTCTGCAACGTATAGTATATGTACTGTATCTATTCAAACAGTGACTGCCATCTGCTGGTGGAGAGCATTATTGCTGTTCTTTGCTAATTAAACATTCATGCAGATCAGCTGCAAAAGAAAAAAAAATATGAAGAGGAGTATTGTCAGATAACTATAAGCGCTTTAGGACAGCTTTAGACTTAAACATTATATTTAATCCAAACAGGATACCTTGGCTATACCAGTGGGTTCTCCTTGACCTGTATGTTTTTTTTCCTTGTGGTGGTAAGTTCAGAAATATCTTCATTTACATTTAAAGATTTTTTTTTATTTATACAGTTATTTTGTGACAGCCCTTTTCTTTTTATTTAAACTTTTTATGTTCTGCTTTTTAATCTTTCAGGTGATCTACAACAAATTTAAAATTTCATGTACTATAAGTAATAATGGAACGTCGCACACTACTTACAATGCATCAGTAGAAGAACAGTGTACACCAAAGTTTTTCACATTTAATTCTAAGGTAGTAATCTTTTACTTTAAAATTGTTTTATTTCAGCGTCTCATAATCTGTAAAGTCTTATAATCTGACCCTTGTTTATGTATCAGAGAAATGCAATGTCACGTTTAAAGGGAATCTGTCAGCAGGATTTTGCTATGTAATCTGAAGGCAGCATGCTGTAGAGGTTAAAACACAGATTTCAGAGATGCCTCTCTTATCAGGCCCTGAGGTTTTGTTTACCTGTAATGATTGTTTTAGCACCAGGAGGTTATCATTGGACACAGCAGAGCGTGCCTCCTGGCCCAACTCCGCCTCCTCCTGTGACAGGCAGCTCAAGGTCTATTGACAATGTACATTGAGAGCCTGATGTGGGCGTGGTTAGCTTACTTAGCTCTGCTTCATTGCTAAATCTAAAAGCTCTGATTGTGCGAGAATGGCTGCACCCAGTAAACTATGTGACACATTGTTGAATTCGGGTCTCTTTGACTACATCATGCTGCTCTCAGATGAGATAGCAAAAAATTGCTGACAGATTCCCTTTTACAAGACTGCAATTATTTTGGGAAACACATCTAAAGTAATACTAATAGATTTTACATTAAAAAGGTTGTCCCATCTAGGACATTATAGTATATAAATAGGACGGCATTGAGACGTATATATTTAGAAAATAGGACCCTTTGTCAAACCATTTGGATTACAGAGGTCCACAGCTCTCCCTATTCACTCATAAGCAAATTTTCCACCACTGGCTATCCCTCCTATGAATATGCCCCAGATGTCTGAGAGATGGAACAACCTTTTAACATTTTATTTCCGGCTTATTTATAGATACACTTCTTTTACAAGCTATTTAGATTTGATACTTTCCTATGTTAGCACGAGTATAAGTATGAGTAGTATTTCCTAGATAAATACAAGATTACTGCACAGTAATCAATTGCTACTCTTCCACTATTAGACAAATTACAGACATGGCAGAGTTGAATCAGCATAGCAAGAAGTAATGTTTAAAAAAAAGGCTTAGACCTCCCTCACACACACTTTCTTTCAGCATCTTGAAAAGTGACATGCATTTTTGGGAGTTTTTTGTGACGTTATGCAACTGCCCCTAGAGATCACGAACTTGGCATTCTTCATAACATCTATAAACATCAGTAAAATAAAGGAGTGGTGCCATGCTCAGGGGCGTAACTACAACAGGTGCATGTCTTCCACCTGGAGCCAAGAAGTGCCAAAAGATCCCTTTGGACCATTTGAGAAAACTAATATTATTAAAAACCTGTGATAGTTGGGGGACACGTTGGAGATTTTGCATTGAGGTCCACAATTTTCAAGTTACGCCACTCAACGTGCACATATGCAGCCACTTCTCATATGTATAGCGCTAATACAATCAGGTAGGTTATGGCGCCTATAGAAGGGAAGGTCACATCTATCAATTTTTTTGCTCTGGGACCTCCACATTCATTGGTGTTTCTCTACTTTCTATTGCAAATGTGTATGACATTTGCAATGGTTAATTGTGAACATAGACTTACTAGCTTTAATGATGTGACCTAATTATGTGTGTCTCTTCTTTTCATCTACAGACTGCTTATGCACTGCCAACACTTGCATTTGCATTCGTGTGTCATCCGTCAGTCCTACCCATATACAGCGAGCTCAGAGAGTAAGAAAAAATGTATACGTACTAACATAACTGCCAGGTTAAGGATAATGCAGACTGCTATACTTCAGACCCAGTTAACAGATTTGGAGTATATGCAGATTTATCTGCTGTGGTTTCCCATTTTTTTATGTTTTCATGCATTAGAGAAAAGTCAACCCAATCTGTCGAATCCAGCAGTACTGACCGTCAATCTAATGTGTATGAGGCTCTCACAACTCTCCATTGCCTGCAGATGTTGGGGACAAAAGGCTCGGGGATTTTGGATATTAACATGACCTATCCTCAGCTCTCACAAAAGATACGTCACTGGTAAGAAAAAGAAGGTGGCACTCACCAATCTAAACGTTCCATACTTTATTCGACAACATTAAAATGTCATGGCCGGGAGAGTGAGATAAGGAGTGAGCAGGTGCTGATGACGGCCGTTTCGCACTCACGGCGCTTCCACGGGTCAATAGGTAGAAAGATCCTTCTACCTATTGACCCGTGGAAGTGCCGTGAGCGCGAAACGGCCGTCGTCAGCACCTGCTCACTCCTTATCTCACTCTCCCGGCCATTGTCGAATAAAGTATGGAACTTTTAGATCGGTGAGTGCCACCTTCTTTTTCTTACCAGTGACATTTGTTATACTGTGATTTCTTGGATTGGCACCCGGCATCTTGAGGTACAGCCTGAAACAAGAGTATTCACTTTTTAAACACACAATCGGCAGTATAAGCGGTGCTGTCAGCTGTTCTTCTTTTTCAAGAGTTTATATTTTCACAAAATATACGCTTATGCCAAAAAAGAAAATATATGCACTATTAGTCAAGTCAAGCATGTATGTTTATGGCAAAGTTGGCAAAAATAATTAGTCTGACAGCAAAAGTGTACACAAATGTTTAAAGCTTCCATACACCATGGATAGCTTTCAGCTTAATGCTTGATTAGCCGACGGTTAGTCTTTCCCAGCCCTTCCGCAGACGTGCATATCCAGACAAGACTGTATGCAGTATGAATAAAAAGAGAGAGGATTAGGCTGCTCCCGGACATCTCTGTAGGCTTATCTTCCTTGAGAACAAAGGATTGGACAGACGGAAATCCAACATGCCTGAAGCTTCTCTCCCTGACTTCTGCCATCAGAGAAAAGTCGGTAAAACCCAACAACATCGGAAAGATGGCTAGTGCTGCTAAAATCGTTAGATATGTCTGACACTTATCTAATGTCGCCACCTTTGGAGTGGACTTATCATTTTATTATTTGGCTCTCATCACAATTTTACATTTCTACTGACTTGTTCCTATCACTGCATTTCATGTCCAAGTAAAAAGACATCTGAAAAACGTATGTCTTTCATGATGTCATTGTCATATGTGTTGATCTGGGCTTCTTTCAAGCGTAATAATAAAACTTTGTTTCATTATCTTTTTTATTATCTCCCCCACTCAGTACAGAGGGACACCATAGAACGGCGAGATAAATGTATTTTAACGCTCTTTTACTTCTAGCAGGAACCTTATATTTGCCTTCTAGTCACCATGTCTGTCAATTATATATGTCGGATTTCAACATGAGATCTGGCACAAGACAATTTACAGTGTGTATGTGGTAGCTGAAACTATTTTATAACATCTCTATCAGATAAAATTGAAGAAAAACATCGAATGTTTACTGGATGTGTTCAAATGAATAGATATTAAATATTATTATCTTTTTGTTTTCTAGTCGCTCACAGAAAAAAATGCAGCTGGTATCAAAAATTTCCTTCTTCGCTATGTTTCTTATGTATCTGCTTACTGCCATATTCGGCTATCTGACTTTTTATGGTGAGTTGTGATTGCATTTGCTGCAATCAGATAGTTATACTGTAGATGGAAGATTATGGGAAGCATCCTACATTGCTTGATATGCTGTGATAAGTCGATTTTACTGTGAGAATTGAAGGTGTTTACACATTACGTCATGGACAACCAAATTACACCATCAAAATGGTCATACACGAGCTGTAGGAGTCAAATATAAATTGTATATCATGTAAAAATGATGTGATCATAATAATGTCACAATATAGATTCTACAAGGTATCAATTGCTGCAAACTAATATCCAGACAATGCAAAGCCCATTTTCATTCCTGGATGAGAGTGGCATGTAAGAACTTGGCAGAAAGATTGAACCTTTCCTTTCAATGAAATTTGCACAATGGGAACATTTTTTAGTTGCCGTAGCACTAATTATGCATTTGTAGTCTGTAGCCAAAGGGTAACTATACAAGAATTTTACAGTTCACAGGGAAAATCTTATTCTTCACACCAAAAGTGTCCACTGTAGCCTGATTAAATGTAAGGATTCCCAAACACGTCCTGTGGACGACAGCTAAGTCTCCGGACCCCTTTACACATGCATGCTTAGTTCAGACAAGCAATCATGTGTTTTAAATGGGGTCAGTGAGTAAGTCATTTTTTGTGAGATGTTCAGCACAAAGCTGTTTTATTAAGACGGGATAGCCCTGATTCATTAAGGTTGGAGTTGTCTTTATGATCGTGGCTGTTAGAGTAACATGCACATAATTCATTAAGAATCACCCGCCAATTAATTAATTTTTGTATATGTACCTTTCAAGTGCAGTGCACCCTGGCAAAAATGGACTCCATTCCGGGACTAAAGTAGCATACCTTTTTATGAACTAGACCTCCACCTATTTTTGCAGAGCGGTCTTGAATTGGAAAAGTTTTGCACAGCTTTCAAGTTGTGTACAAGATTTGTAACATTGAAGTTGTTTTAAGGCAGAAATTTGATAAAACATCTTCATGAATTGGGTCCTGCATTCTAATTGTGTGTAATTTCAATTGTCTGTATTTTTATTCTCCTGTTATACTTGCAATTTCTATTTCATACTTTCTCTAGCATTACTGACATTTTTTTTAATTTCATTTCTTCAGATAAGGTCGAATCTGAACTTCTCGGGACATATAACGATAAAAAGGACATTCTCTTATTGACAGTACGCCTGGCTGTAATAATTGCAGTTATACTTACTGTACCAGTATTATTTTTTACTGTAAGTGCATATTACCATTCTGATGTAACATCATTTTGACACCATTTGTGAAAGCACCACTCCAGCTTTTTTTTATTGGAGCGGTGCCACATCTAAGTTGCCTGCACTTAGTCTCGTACTTACCGGCCGCCCTCTTCTTCTGCTGTTATTGGTACCGCTCTGGCCAGTCTCCAGCAGACCTACCAAAACGAGGCGCTTATGGACATTACATTGAGAACTTGAGACCATTACCTCTGACTTTCAGTTAGTCAGAAGTTGCGGTCGCAAGATGGGGGCATGGGAGTGAAGCAGCGCTGCTCAGAGCTTAAGACGACTGCTAGTAAGTATAAGACTAGGCTCAGGAAATAGATTAGTAGCACCACTCAAGCAGTGGAGTTGTGCTTTATACATAAAAATAGGTTTTATAAATATAACTTGTATTAATATTTCTAAAGGCTTATTCTTATTTTATCTTATCTAAAGAGGACTTGTCAACACAACTAAAGTGAGAAGTGAGCAGCTTTTGCTCATATTCACACTTCTATCCTGAGTATTATATATATACACACTGCTCAAAAAAATAAAGGGAACACTTAAACAACACAATATAACTGCAAGTAAATCAAACTTCTGTGAAATCAAACTGTCCACTTAGGAAGCAACACTGATTGACAATCAATTTCACATGCTGTTGTGCAAATGGAATAGACAAAAGATGGAAATTATTGGCAATTATCAAGACACTCAATAAAGGAGTGGTTCTGCAGGTGGGGACCACAGCCCACGTCTCAGTACCAATGCTTTCTGGCTGATGTTTTGGTCACTTTTGAAAGTTGGTTGTGCTTTACAACCCACACAAGTGGCTCAGTTAGTGCAACTCATCCAGGATGGCACTTCAATGCGAGCTGTGGCAAGAAGGTTTGCTGTGTCTGTCAGCGTAGTGTCCAGAGGCTGGAGGCGCTAACAGAAGACAGGCCAGTACACCAGAAGACGTGGAGGGGGCCGTAGGAGGGCAACAACCCAGCAGCAGGACCGCTACCTCCACCTTTGTGCAAGGAGAAACAGGAGCACTGCCAGAGCCCTGCAAAATGATCTCCAGCAGGCCACAAATGTGCATGTGTCTGCACTAACGGTTAGAAACCGACTCCATGAGGATGGCCTGAGTGCCCGACATCCACAGATGGGGGTTGTGCTCACAGCCCAACACCGTGCAGGACGCTGGACATTTGCCACAGAACACCAGGATTGGCAAATTCGCCACTGGCACACTGTGCTCTTCACAGATGAAAGCAGGTTCACACTGAGCACATGTGACAAATGTGACAGAGTCTGGAGACACCGTGGAGAGCGATCTACTGCCTGCAACATCTTTCAGCATGACTGGTTTGGCAGTGGGTCAGTAATGGTGTGGGGTGACATTTCTTTGGAGGGCTGCACAGCCTTCCATGTGCTCGCCAGAGGTAGCCTGACTGCTATTAGGTTCAGAGATGAGATCCTCAGACCCCTTGTGAGACCATATGCTGGTGCGGTTGGCCCTGGGTTCCTCCTAATGCAGGACAATGCCAGCCCTCATGTGGCTGGAGTGTGTCAGCAGTTCCTGCAAGATGAAGGCATTAAAGCTATGGACTGGCCTATCCGTTCCCCAGACCTGAATCTTATTGAGCACATCTGGGACAGCATGTCTTGCTCCATACACCAACGTCACGTTGCACTACAGACTGTCCAGTAGTTGGCGGATGCTTTAGTCCAGGTCTGGGAGGAGATCCCTCAGGAGACCATCCGCCGCCTCATCACGAGCATGCCCAGGCTTTGTAGGAAGGTCCTACAGGCACTTAGAGGCCACACACACTACTGAGCACCATTTTGACTTGTTTTAAGGACATTACATTCCACTTTAATTTTGTGGGTGACTCCAAATCCAGGCCTCCATTGGTTAATAAATTTGATTTCCATTGATGATTTTTGTGTGATTTTGTTGTCACCACATTCAACTTTGTAGAGAACAAAGTATTCAATAAGAATATTTCATTCAGATCTAGGATGTATTATTTGAGAGTTTCCTTTATTTTTTTGAGCAGTGTATATGTATATACTGTATACACATACATGCACGGTTCTAGAGATATTGGCGTTTTCATTTAGGGCTAATCTTTATGGTCTTTACCAAATGCATGTTGTTCACTTTATTCTATGGGGTCATGCTGTGCATTATTACCATGTGTGCAACGAGCCCTTGGTAAAGACGATAAAAAGTAGGACTAAATAAAAGGGTCGGTATCTCTGGAACCATAAACCAAATTAAAAAAAAAAACAGATTACCCAGGGCAGTAGTAGGAATACAATAACATCAAAGTTGGCCACTTTTGACCAGGTGACAGATTCTCCTTAAGGAATGTCCACAGAATTTGCCGTTAATGTCAGATAGTTGTAGATGCCACCTTTTTGGAAAACTGGTGACATCCAACCTGACATGCATGGTCATCAAGTGGAGAGGTGACCATGCATGTACTTCTAGAACTGATTCAGTGGCAAAACACGTTTATGGTATCCTGTGTACATACCACAAATGTCTAAGAAAGGAATCACTTTTACAGCTGTCAGTTAAAAAAAAAATTATCTTTTTCATAGCTAAGATGAACTTTTATTGATAATCTTAGGCTATGTGCACATGGCAACTTTTACAAGTGGATTCTAACTGAAAAACTTCCACAACAAATGAACATAATGCACACCAACGTCAAAACTAAATTGCTGTGCACATGTTCCATCTTATGTCACTTCTTCTACCTGCTTCAGGGTTCAAAAACCTTGAAGTCGTTAAAAGAAGTAACATGTTCAATCTTTGGGTGACTTCATTTGGAAACCGCCTGCTCTATATAGTAAAAAGTATAGAGTAAAGATGCCTTTGGCGGAGACGCCTCAAAAATGAACGAAAATAAGCTGAAGAAGTCCCTTAAGGAAAAATTCTGATAGTCGTCTTTGCCTTTGGAAAAGTGGGCAATTCCACAAGTTTCTTAAAGACACCATGTGCATACAACCTTAGCAAAAATTTTGGATTTTATAATGAACTTGTTTAAGGTGATATTCATCTTTAAATTATCTTCTTTTTTCAAAGGTTCGCTCATCATTGTTTGAACTGGCACGGAAGACAAAATATAAATTCTGGCAGCATTTATTAGTGACATTAGTCCTTCTTATTTTAATTGACCTACTTGTTATATTTATACCAGCAATGAAAGACATTTTTGGAGCCATAGGTAAAGTACCTCAGTTCATGTTTTTATGTAGATAACATAGAAAGTGATAGCAAATCGCTAAGATAGGATACAACTTTCTGATTAGAAAGAGTCTGACTGTTAGGGGCCATTAGACTGTTAGATCATTAGAATGGAGATGCAGTATGCACACATGGACAAAATTGTTGGTACCTTTCTGGTAAAGTATTTATTTATTTTCAACCGTTTCTTGTGTGAATAGGGCATCCAACGAAGGCATTCACTATAATGAGGCAGATGGAGTCATTTTGTGCTCTGTTTGGCCTCTGTTTGGACAGTGTCTGTCTTTTTTAAGCGGGCCAAAAGCGCAGTCAACCAAGTTTTTCTTGCCTGCTTCAAGAAGGTGGACACTACAGAACTGAAGGCCAGATTATTAAAGTCAATTGCCCCATCAGGGGGGTTCCACCTGAATCCCATTTTCCAAGACTTCAGAGAGAAACCCTGATATGTTGCATAAAAGTGAAAAACTAAATTTTGTTCTTAAATTTTTAGCAATCTGTGGGGGTCCCAGAGGTCTTGCCTTCTTTGATGTACAGTGGAGAAAATAAGTATTTGATACACTGTCGATTTTTCAAGTTTTCCACCTACAAAGAATAGAGAGGTCTGTTATTTTTATTCTAGGTACACTTCAATTGTGAGAGACAGAATCTTAAAGACAAAAAATCCAGAAAATCACATTGTATGATTTTTACATATTAATCTGCATTTTATTGCATGAAATGAGTATTTGATACAATAGAAAAACAAAACTTAATATTTGGTACAGAAACCTTTGTTTGCAATTACAGAGTTTAGATGTTTCCTGCAGTCCTTAACCAAGTTTGCACACACTGCAGCTGGGATTTTGGCCCACTCCTCCATACAGATCTTCTCCCGATCTTTCAGGTTTTGGGGTTATCGCTGAGCAACATTGAGTTTCAGTTCCCTACAAAGATTTTCTATTGGTTTCAGGTCTGGAAATTGGCAAGGCCACTCCAGGACCTTGAAATGCTTCGTAAGGAGCCACTCCTTAGTTGCCCTGGCTGTGTGATTTGGGTTATTGTCATGCTAGAAGACCCAGCCAAAAACCATCTTCAATGTTCTTACTAAGGGTAGGAGGTTGTTAACCAAATTTGCGCAATACATGACCCCATCCATCCTCCCTTCAATACGGTGCAGTCGTCCTGTCCCCTTTTCAGAAAAGCACCCCCAAAGTATGATGTTTCCCCTACTATATTTCATGGTTGGGATGGTGTTCTTGGGATTCTATTCATCCTTCTTCCTCCAAACACGGCGAGTGGAGTTGATACCAAAAAGTTCTATCTTGAACTCTTCTGAACACATGTCCTTCTCCAATGCCTCCTCTAAATCATCCAGATTGTCATTGATGATGTCATGATCCCAGTGCAGGGTTGACCTGCACGCTAGGGGTTAAGGTTTTGATCACAGTGCAAGCTCTTACCTGCACACCTGGGGCTTATTATTGTGGCCTGTCCTTCGTTCGGGGAGAGCTTCTTATAGCCCTAGGAAGCTCCAATCCCTGTCAGTTATACTTTCGCCCTTGGCAGAGTGTGTTGACCCCTGAGTGTGTTTGTGCTGTGTTCTGGTTTGCCTGATACTTTGGTTTTGACTCGGTCTGATCTCTGGATACTGCTTGTTGGATTCTGTTTCTGTACCTTCGCTGTCTGCTTGGTTTTGACCTCTGCCTGGCCCCGACTATCCGTTCTGTCTCATCCTTGGTACTGTACTGTCTTCTCGTGCTTTGACCTTGGCTTGTTCAGATTTACGTCTCTGTCTGTGCCCCTGGGTAACTTTGTCCCGTAGTTACCTTTCTAGGAGTTTTTCCCTCAGCTTCTAGCTCCCTGGAGCTGAAGCCACGCCCCTCAACTGTCAGGTGATTCAGGCCCTGAAACCATCTCTCTCCTGCCTTGCTCACCCTGCGTTCCTAGGAGCCTGAAGCTTTCTTCTGCACTCGTCTTCCGGGAGATTGCACTGGTGAGTTCTCTTGCAATCCTCCCCGTGATAGATGAATGTCAAAAGGACCTGGACATGTGCTGGCATGAGGAGAACTTGTGTGCCATGCAGGATTTTAATCCATGATGACATAGTGTGTTACTAACGGTAATGTTCGAGTCTGTGGTGCCAGCTCTCTTCAGGTAATTGACCAGTTCCTCCCATGTAGTTCTGGGCTGATTCCTGATCGTTCTCTGAATCATCCTTAGTCCTTACCCCACAAGGCGAGATCTTGCATGGAGCCCCACACCGAGGAAGATTAACAGGCATCTTGTGTTTCTTCCATTTTCTATTAACTGTCCCAAAAGTTGTTTCCATTTCACCAAGCTGCTTGCCTATTGTCCTATAACCCATCCCAGCCTTGTGTAGGTCTACAGTTTTTTTCCTTGGTGTCGTTAGACAGCTCTTTGGTCTTTGCCATGGTGGAGAGGTTGGAGTGTGATTGATTTAGTGTGGACAGGTGTCTTTTATACAGGTAACAAATTCAAAGAGGTGCAATTAATACAGGTAATGAGTACAGAGTAGGATGGCTTCTTAAAGAAAAACTAACGGGTCTGTGAGAGCTAGAAATCTTCCTGGTTGGTAGGTGATCAAATATTTATTTCATGCAATAAAATGCAATTTAATTATTTAAAAATCATACATTATGATTTTCTGGATTTTTTTAACCCCTTTACCCCCAAGAGTGGTTTGCATGTTAATGACCAGGCCAATTTTTACAATTCTGACCACTGTCCCTTTATGAGGTAATAACTCTGGAACACTTCCATGGCTCCTGGTAATTCTGCCACTGTTTTCTTGTGACATATTGTACTTCATGATAGTGGCAAAATTT
>VIAB01005126.1:114638-126171 GCA_009801035.1 Oophaga pumilio | reverse complement strand
AACAGGAGAAATTTGACCCCAAAAGTTATTCTGTAATTTGTCCTGAGTACGCTGATACCCCACATGTGGGGGGAACTAGTGTTTCCGCGCATGGCAGAGCACGGAAGGGAAGGAGCGCCATGTGACTTTTTCAATGCAAAATTGGCTGGAATTGAGATTGGACGCCATGTCGTGTTTTGAGAGCCCCTGATGTGCCTAAACAGTGGAAACCCCCACTAGTGACCCAATTTTGGAAACTAGACCTCCCCAAGAAACTTATTTAGATGTGTGGTGAGAACTTTGAACCCCCAAGGGCTTCACAGAAGTTTATAACGTGCAGCTGTAAAATTAAAAAATCGTATTTTTTCCACAAAAATGAGTACGCTGATACTCCATATGTGGGGGTGAACCACTGTTTGGGTGCAGAGCTCAGAAGGGAAGAAGCGCCGTTTGACTTTTTCAATGCAGAATTGGCTGGATGCATGTCGCGTTTGGAGAGCCCCTGATGTGCCTAAACAGTAGAAACCCTCCACAAATGACCCCATTTTGGAAATTAGACCCCCCAATGAACTTATATAGATGTGTGGTGAGCACTTTGAACCCCCAAATGCTTCACAGAAGTTTATAACGCCCAAGAGTGAAAATAAAAAAATCATATTTTTTCCACAACATGATCTTTTAGACCTCAATTTTTTATTTTCCTAAGGGTAACAAAAGAAATTGGACCCCAAGAGTTATTGTGCAATTTGTCCTGAGTATGCCGATACCCCATATTTGGGAGTAAATTACTGTTTTAGTGCAAGGCAGAGCTCGGAAGGGAAGGAGCACCGTTTGACTTTTTCAACGTAGAATTAGCTGGAATTAAGATCAGACGCCATGTCATGTTTGGAGAGCCCCTGAGGTGCCTAAACAGTGGAAACCCCCCAATTCTAACTCCAACCCTAACCCCAACACACCCTTAACCCAAATCCCAACCATAACCATAACCCTAACCACAATCCTAACCATAACACACTCCTAACCCTTATGGAAATAAATACTTTTTTTAATTTTATTATTTTTCCCTAACTAAGGGGGTGATAAAGGGGGGTTTGATTTACTATTTATAGCGGGTTTTTATGTTTGGCAGCTGTCACACACTAAAAGATGCTTTTTATTGCAAAAAATAGTTTTTGCATCACCACATTTTGAGAGCTATAATTTTTCCAGATTTTGGCCCACAGAGTCATGTGAAGTCTTATTTTTTGCGGGATGAGTTGACGATTTAATTGGTACCATTTTTGGGCACATGACATTTTTTGATCGCATTTTATTATGATTTTTGGGAAGCAGAATGAACAAAAACCAGCAATTTATGAATTTCTTTTCGGGGAGAACATTTATACCGTTCCTGGTGTGGTAAAATTGATAAAGCAGTTTTATTCTTTGGGTCAGTACAATTACAGTGATACCTCATTTATATTTTTTTTATGTTTTGGCGCTTTTATACAATAAAAACAATTTTATATAAAAAATAATTATTTTTGCATCGCTTTATTCTGCAACCTATGACTTTTTTTTATGTTATTGCTGATGATGCTGTATGGCAGCTCGTTTTTTGCAGGACAAGATGATGTATTCAGCGGTACCATGTTTATTTATATCCGTCTTTTTGATTGCGTGTTATTCCACTTTTTGTTCGGTGGTATGATGATAAAGTATTGTCTTTTTGCCTTGTTTTTTTATTTTTAAGGGGTTCACTAAAGGGGTTAACTAGTGGGACAGTTTTAAAGGGCGGGTCGTTATGGATGCGGCGATACTAAACATGTGTACTTTTATTGTTTTTTTTACTTACATAATAATAATGTGTTTATTGGGGAAATATTTTTGTTTATTTAGTGATTTTTAAAAAAATATTTTTACACGTTAATTTTTTATTTTTACATTGTCCCAGGGTGGGACATTACTATATAAAGTCAGATCGCTGATCTGACACTTTGCAGAGCACTGTGTCAAATCAGCGATCTGTCAGACAGTGCAGGAGGCTTGCCGGCGCCTGCTCTCAGCAGGCACTGACAAGCCACCTCCCTGCAGGACCCAGAAGGACCCCGCAGCCATCTTGGATCCGGGGCCTGCAGGGAGGAGGCCCTCGGAACAATGCGGTCACATCGCGTTGTTCTGAGGGTCTCAGGAAAGCACGCAGAGAGCCCCCTCCCTGCGCGATGCTTCCCTATGCCATCGGAATGCTGCAATCATGTTTGATCGCAGTGTGCCAGGGGTTAAAGTGTCGGGAGCGGTCCGTGACCGCTCCTGGCACTTAGTGCATGGTGTCAGCTGTAAGAATCACATGACACCCAGCTGCAATCGACCGCGCTCCCACTGTGACCGTGGACGATCGCATATGAAGTACTATCCCATCCAGGGTAAATAAGGCCCAGGTCACATGGACGGGATAGTACGTCTAAGGTCAGAGAGGGGTTCATATTCAATATACTGGAAAATGAGAAACAAAATTCCACGTGTGGTGCAATAAGTAATTCTGTCATAGTTTCCTGGGTTTTATTTTTATGGTGTACATTCTGTGGTAAAATTTCCTCTGAATAATGATACTTCAAGTTAGTACAATTACGGCGATACCAACATTGTATAGATTTTTTTTTAGCTTGTGCCGCCATTTTCTGTGGCCGGTAACATTTATAGTTTTTCGTCGATTGAGCTGGGTAAGGCTTATTTTTTTTAATAGAAGCTGATGGTATTAATAATATGAATTTAGGGTACATATAATATTTTGATCTGTTTGTATTGCATTTTATAATGAGATAAGGTGACCGAAAAAAACCCTATTCTAACGTTTTAATTTTTTTTACTTGCTACGTATTTATCGATTTGGTAAATTAATTTTACATTTTGATAGATAAGCCTATTATGAATGTGGCAATACCAAATATTCTTCTTATTATTATTTGTCTATATTTCATTTTAAGTAGGCGATTCAAACTTTTATAATTTATTTTAATTTTTAAAAACTTTTTTAAAGATTGACTTTATATTTTTTTAGTCCTCACAGAGTACTAAAAGTTTTGAATATACAATTGCTTATACTATATACTGCAATACCATATCATTGTGGTATATAGTGAAAATTGTGGTCTCCTTTGAAGTTCAGCACATAGCTGAGTTTCAGAGGAGCACCATGATGGTAGTGATTAGTGCCTTCAGCAGGTTCCTGGCTGTCATAGTAATCCATTTGTGCTAACGATCAAGTCATGGGGTGCATGAGGGTGGCATTTAAATGGTTAACAGCAGTGGCCAGAGCTTAGCTGTTAAGGTACTGCCACACTAAACGCTCCCGCTAACGATCTCGTTAGCGGCGCATAGTAATGAGATCGCTAGCGGGATCGTTTTAATATCGCTAAATGTGTGCCACATTTAGCGATATTGCTAACGACGCTATCGCCGTTAGCGATCTTCTTAGCGATTTAGCGGTACAAAAGTACCGCTAAATCGCTAAGAAAAGGTGCCACACAGCGATGTATACTCACCCAGCGGGAGCGCCAGCGACGAGAATAGGGTCCGGCACGATTCCAGCGACGAGCGAGATCCCAGCAGGAAGCTCGTCGCCGGAAGCTGCCACACACAGCAACATCGCTAACGGGATCGCTAAATAGTGACGTTTTTTAGCGATCCCGTTAGCGATATTGCTTAGTGTGGCATACCCTTTAGAGACAGATGCTGCTAATTTAATATAGCCGGTATTTGCTCAGCTCTTTAATATAGCCGGTATTTGCTCAGCTCCTGACTCCTCCCCACACACAATCACACATACAGTATGTATATGCTGTTGCACTAAGGGGTTGTGCACATACATTTTTCCATAGTTTTTGAAAGTTTGGTAATTACAGCTAAATAAAGGATGGTCTTAATGCATGCACAGCAGTGACAGAGCAGAATACCAAAAGAGTTAAAAAGAAAAGAAAATCTTTTGAACATCCATATTGTAACATTCATATCATGATTATATTTTACACAGATGTCCCGTTATAGGCTGTGATGGTCAAGGCCACATATCTGGAAAATACACATCTCATCGAAGTGCTTCTGGCTGTCCTTTAGCTGCTAAAAGGCAAAAGGAGAGTTCACTAAATGGCTCATCGCTGTTATGGAAGCAAAATAAGCAGGAGCTGCCACACTGCCCACTTCCAGGCTGCAACGGTCTTGGCCATGTCAACAACGTTTTTGTGACGCACAGAAGGTATTTTGCAAACTTTCTATGTTGTTTTTAATCTGATGTCTGTTATACATGAAAAATTAAGTCCCACCAAATTTTAGTTTTGGGTCTTACAGTGTTGGATTTAGTGAAAAAAATTTGAACAATACATAGTGGATATTTCTTACATGTGATACATTCATTTAGGTAATTTTTTCTTTGTGTTAGCACTTACTAGCCACAAGGTTCATGTAGATCGTATAAAGTTTGTCTGGCAGCCAACAAAAAAAAACCCTAAAGCGAGTAAAAAATGTCTTATCTTAACTCATGAGTTTTAGTCATTAAAGTATATTTTTACTTATATTTCTCACCAAACGCCAAGATAACAGCAACCACTGCCCTTGCCTTCCACTTCTTACATGAGACTTTATTTTTCAGCAGTTGCAAGTCTCGGGGACCCCCTTTCTCCCTCTGTCCCCCTGATTTTCCACCAGTTTCTTACATCTAACAATTAATTTCCTAGTGTCAGCACATGATGTGTAAGGCCTCACTCAGACGTCCGAGAATACTATACGTGTTCTATCTGTGATTTTGATGTATGCAACTTGTACCCATTATAGTCTATGGTGCTATTTACATTTATAAGCAAAAAGAACCCAAATGGTAATATGCAAAAACTACTAATCAATTGAAACAACACTTAAAGATGAACTGAGTATAAATTGCAAAAATCGATTTTATTACAAAAATTCATAAAATACAAATGAATACATAATTAACATATAAATAATGGGAAATACTGCAAATCCAAACTGGGAGTGGTACAGCATGTGGCCCAGGCACATTAAAGTGCAAACAGGTAATATACGATATTATATATGAGGGTAACCATGTCCCTAAGTAGATATACACAATAAGTTAAGTAACAACCTCTAATATGAAACCAACGCCATAGTCCACGAGGGACATCAATAACAAGTGAGAGGCATAATGAAGGTGCACTATAACAAACAGAAAGTTCCTATGAGCACTTACATGAACACTCGTGCTTCACACCAGCTTCCCTGTCGCCCCAACGCACGTTTCGCTTCTTCGTCAGGTGCTATTTACATGTCTATGTTTTTTTGAGGACTGATTATTTTCAAAATAATCACGGAGACATGTCTGTTTTAGATCGGAGTCATGGTGATCAAAATTATCCTTACAGTCAATGGATCAGTGAATATCACAGACAGAGCACGGATGGCATCAGTGTGCAGTTTGTGTGCTGTCCTTGATTACCATTATAATGGATAGGAGAAGCCTTGTTATTTACTCATTTTTCATACAAAAAAAAATCACTGATGAAACTAATGGTAAAAACTACACTTATCAAACACTGATGAATACTGGATCCAAAACGCTAATGAAACTCGGATTGTTTATGATGTACAAGAAAAATGAGTGACGTCTGAATAAGACTTAAAGCTTTTTTGCTAATTGAACAGTGAGCAATAGAAGGTGCTGACTTATGAAAGGAGCAATCACTCTGTGGTAATTTCTACCATGATGTACAGACCCAATAGGGAAAGACAGTCTATGTCAGTGTGTCATTAAATACTAGAAAAGTACACTAATATATACACTTAAATATATTAGTGCCTTGTTTTCTTATGAGATGAATGAAAAAAAGTCTCTAGATAATTACTTTAAAGTCACCACAAAATTATTTGCTGTTTCAAAACAAGAGAGTATCATCCAACCTTCCAAAATGAGGGATATAAACATATAAAAGGATGGATCAGAAATAATCATAATGAAAACAATTGATTATATTTTGCCTGAGGACAAAATGTTTTCGCTAAATTCCTGTTAAATTAATTTGCTTAATTAACCCACTAAACTGAAAAGTTGGAAAAAATACTATGGGGAAATGTTTCAAGCGTAAAATGTAATATTAATGTATCGGGTAATTTAGTACTGTCATAACTTGATAACTATTAATGCAGATGCATTTGGCTATCAATGAAAAACACACATTAACCCCTTCACCACCAAGCCTGTTTTCACCTTCCTGACCAGGCCAAATTTTACAATTCTGACCGGAGTCAATTTATGTGGTAATAACTCTGGAACGTTTCAACATATCCCAGTGATTCAGAGATAATTTTTTTCGTTACACATTTTACTTTATGTTAGTGGTAAATTTAAGTAAATTTTTTTGTGTTTGTGAAAATATTGAAAGTATGGCGCAAAAATTTAGAAAATTTCAGAATTTTTAAAACTTAAATTTTTATACCCTTAAACCAGATAGCTTTCTCACACAAAATAATTAAAAAATAACATTTACCACATGTCTACTTTACATCGAATCATTTGTTAAACTTATTTTATTTTTTTGTTAAGAAGTTAGAAAAGTTTAAAGTTCACCAGCAATTTTTTTTTTTAGGGACCACGCCACATTTGAAGTGACTTTGAGGGGCTTTTGTGACAGACAATATCGCAAATGACACCATTCTAAAAGCTGCTTGAAGTTTATTCAAGGTGCTTCACAGGAAGCAATGTTTAAGAAAAAATTAAGTTTTACTTTTTCCCACAAAAATGTTGTATTAGCCACAAATTTAGCATTTTAACAAGTGTAACAGGAGAAAATGCATTATAAAATTTGTTGTGCAATGTTTCCTAAGTATGCCGATACCCTATTTGTGGTGGAAAACTACTGTTTGTGTTCACGGCAGGGCTAGGAAGGAAGGAGAACTATTTGACTTTTGGAACAAAAAAATTGGCTAGAATAGATAGTTAACACAATGTTGTGTTTGCAGAGCCCCTGTTGTACCTAAACAGTGGAAACCCCCACAAGTGCCCACATTTTGGAAACTACAATACACCCCTTAAGGAACTTATCTAGAGACCCTTATACCACCAGGTACTTCACAGAATTTGATAACGTTGGGCCATAAAAATAAAAAATCACATTTTTCCTTCAAAAATATTAGTCTCAAATTGTGCATTTTTACAGGGGTAACATGAAAAAATGGACCATACAATCGGTTGTGCAATTTCTCCTGAGTACACCAATATATATATATACCAATATATGGTGGAAAACTACTCTTTGAGCGCACGGCAGGGCTCAGAAGGGAAGGAGCACCATTTGATTTTTGGAATGAAAAATTGGCTGAAATAGACAGCAGACACCATGTCGCATTTGGAGAGCCCCTGATGTGCCTAAAGAGTGGAAACCCCACACAAGTGATCACATTTTTGACACTACGTCCCTCAAGGTACTTATCTAGAGGTGTGGTGAGAAACTTGGACCACATGTGCTTCATAGAATTTTATAACCTTGAGCTGTGAAAATAGAAAATCTAATTTTTCTCACAAAAATGTGGCTTTAGCCAATAATTTTTTATTTTCATAAGGGTAACAGGAAAAAATGGATGCCATACTTACTAACATCTGGTCAAAATATTTATGCATTACAGAATGATGTGGGCCTCAATGATCAAAGGCAGAGACATTATAGGTGGAAAATACTGACAAAACAACCACTCACACAACTACCAATCATGGAAAGGGTAGTTGTCTATGCTAAATGCAGACAAATAAGGTTTGTATAGGAGCCTAGTCACACAGGCAGCCTCAAATGTGATCACGAGGACTAAGGCAGAAATCGAGTAACAGATATCTAATAAGATACAAAACATATCCAAAAGCAATTTTATAAAAACAATGGACATAGCCCTCCAGATTCGTCCAACTCTTGGCAACACTGGCCTGCAAGTCCAACCCAGTGTTTTGCCCACAATTTTGGCTTCTTCTGTTACGAAGCCATTTAAAATACGTTCATATGGCTGAAATTCCAGGATCTATAGCTGAATGTACATTACCTATTTGTTTGAACAAACCCTAACACTTCTGCTTAGCAGCCTCTTGCAAAGAATTTAGTGTACATAGGCCTCACCTCAAAAACTAGTTATTTAGCGGATGTTCATCTGTACTTAAGGTAAAGCAGATCTGTCACCAGATTTCACAATACAAACTTGACACATTATTAAATAGATCTTTTAGACCTAATGTATCTGCTGTGTATTTTACAGTTTATCTGGATGCCCTTTAAATGCACAAGCCATAAAGAAAGGCAAACCATCGGAAGAATTAATGAGTGTAAAAATAAAGACAAGTGGAGGTAAGGACATGCTGTGCTCCATCATTACAAAATCCATTTCACTCATCTAAATACTTCTCTTTGATTCATGAAAAGGTTTCACTAAGCTGAAAAAAGCAAAAAAACTAAAATCTATTTCTTACTGCCTTTTTTCAATAAAGTTTCTGACAAATGCATCTAGTTCTTGATCAGGATGCTTGAAAGCATTGACTAAGGTTTTATACAGAATGAAACAAAATGATGCAAAGATGTAAATTAGAAGAAACTTTTCCTTATTCTTTTAAGCTTTGTGCTGTGCTTCATGAGTTCTTTTTAATATTTCCCAATTTTGTGTTCATAAGTATTTATAAGTGTTTTCAGTATATAAACTATCAAGATCTAAATATCTACTCTGGTTGGTTGCAAGTTTATAATCTATTCTAAGACTGTGGACTCATTTAGACAGTAGTAACATAGGGATGTTAGAAAAGTATTAAAATACTTGTTTAGCCAGGCCCACCACACTTTTATGTATACAGAACAATCGTTGATATGATCGTTCTGTATGGAAAGTAAATGATGTTATTGGCACATGTTCTGTTAATACAGGAAGATGTCTTACTGAGAACAATGATTTTTAAGCTTGCATAAAAATCATCTCAATCAACAAAGGATCATTTTGCTCATTCCACATTCGTCAGGAGATTGCAGGCATTTTTAGACAGGCAACAATCTGGAAAATGCATTCCTAGAAATGGTCAGGCCTGAGTATTGGCCTCTATAATTGGTCCTTAAGATGTCTCACTGCAAATCCTGAAACATTGCAATGATCAGTAACCCATTAACATTATTCTATACTCGTAGCTCAAGTTATAGTGCCCATCATTGCCTTAGTAAAATTCTAGCCACAATAATCCATGCATAGCATAGACAGTTAATCAAGGGCACCAAGTCATTTCTCCTTGTATTGGTGTAGAAAAACACTGAACACTTCTTGCCCTGCTACATTGCAAACTATTGCCTTCACCAGTACCATCCAAAGAACTGTTATTGCTACCTGCAGGGCTCAGACTATCTGGCATAACACTTGCTCTCGTATAGCACACAATACTGTGTTGTTGGGTATCGAGAGAGGGACCTGTCAGTCAAAAAGAGCTGAGTGGGAGAGAAGCCGCAGAGAACCTGCACCTCTAAGACTAGTCCATTTAGTCACTTTGTGACACTCCCTGTTCATAGTATGATTAAAAATACATAGACTGTTCCTTTAGCAGCAGATATTTTCTAATTTAAAGTCAGATTATTTCTACTGTCTGAACCATGGAGAGCATGAAAAAAAATACAGGCTGCTTCATTACAAATGTTATATCTAAACAAACGTAGCTGTAGAGTAGAGATGAACAAATTGAGTATAAGGTACGCAAATTAAGTTTGACATTTGAGATTGTAAATCCGAACAATTTTTTTTTTGTTTCAAACTAATCACAGAGAATGGCTGCCATCATGTACAGTTAAGAAAAGGCAAAGAAAAAGGATAATAGCAACTCAAGCACAAGACGACAAGCATGCCCATAATTCCTTGCAGCTACCTGACCACAAAGCACATCAAATTATGAGGGATTATTGTCAGAGGTCACGATAGCTCATAGCCACTATAAAAGTCTAAGCAGGAGAGGATGCTGCAATTTTATGGGAAAACATGGATAGAACAGCTTACTCATAGATATAGTAAATATTGTGAGTAGAGATGAGTGACTTTGCCTCCGGGAGGGTCGAGTCGTGTTTCGGACCACCCGACTTTCCCAAAACTCGAGTCGAACGAAATCGGCCGACTATCGGCAAAAGTCAAAGATCCGACGGAAACCCGACCCGACCCCAATGCAAGTCAATGGGGAAGAAAAGTCAACCTGTGAGTGGAGGACAGTAAACACACCTACAGTGCCCATTTCAATGCCAACGACATCAATTCTTATTGCTTAAGCTTGTCAACCTTCATTTACTTTATAATAATAGTAACGCTTTGAAAACTGGGGGTTATTTGGCTAGAGTTGTGGGGGTGGGCAGGCCTGGCTCCAGGTTTTCATGGGCCCCAGGCGAAAGAGTCTCAGTGGGCCCCTTTAACACATACCACAATTCATGATGCTCCGATACGGCAGAGAACTATAGGTATAGTACAATGCCAAATACTTCACTTCTTACATTACATGAGTGATATCTATTGTAAATTCTACAATAGCTCAAAAACTGGACAGTATTATGGGCACCACATAGTGCGCCATACAGAATAATGAGCCCCATATATTGCTCCATACATAATTGGTCCCATATAATGTTCCATACAGTTTATGATGAGCTCCACATAATGCTCCAGTGTATGATGGTCCCCATATAATGTGCCATACAGTATAGGACGGTCCCCATAGAGTATAATGAGCCCCACATATTGCTTCAAACAGTATAATGGGTCGCTTATAAAGCTCCATACAGTATATGATGGGCCCCATATATTGCTCCATACAGAATGGGCTCCATATAATGCTCCATAGAAAATAGGCCCCATATGTGCTCCATATGATGCTCCATATATAAAGGGCCCTATATGATGCCCCATAAATAATGAACCCCATATGATGCTCTAATATATGATGGGCCCCATATATGATGCTCCAGTGTATTATGAACCCCATATAATGCTCCAAATATAATGGTCCCCATATATAATGCTCCATATATAATGTGCTCCATGTGATGCTCCATATATAATGTGCCCCATATGATGCGCCATATATAATGGGCCCCATATGATGCTCCAGTATATGATGGGCCCCATGGATCATGCTCCAGTGTATGATGGGCCTATATAATGCTCTACTGTGTAATGGGCCCCATCTAATGATGCTCAAGTGTATGATGGTCCCAATATATAATTCTACAGTGTATAATGCTCCCCATATAGTGCTTCAAACATTAAAAAAATGAAATACCTCTCCTTGCTGGCCACTGCTCTACTCCTCAGCATCACCATCTTCCAGCTCTCTGCACTGTGACTGTTCAGGCTGAGGGACACAGACGTGATATCATCGCGCTCTCTGACCTGAATGTCACTGTCAGTAAACGCGATAGACGTCACAGCGGTGGAGCAGGGAGAGGTAAGTTTTGAAAGTGCTGGGGCCCTGAGCAAGCAGTGGGGGCCCACTCGTGGACGCCAGAACTGGCACAGGGCCCCTCATAGTACGCCGGTGTCT
>VIAB01005126.1:72240-86912 GCA_009801035.1 Oophaga pumilio | reverse complement strand
AGCCCTGTAAATTAACTGCCCAGTCGTGGCTCTCATCCAGCCATTTCTCAGATATCCCCACCATGTCATAATTGTGTTCCAACAAAAGTAATTCTAATTCCGCTATTTTGTTGGTGAGGCTTCTGGCATTAGTATACATGCACTTTATGTATCTCTCTGTACCTCTATTCTTTCTTAAATTATTAACTGTTCTAACCCCACCCCCAATTTCATTATGTGCCCAGGTCTCTATCTACACTGTCTTCCCCTCCTATATAATGAATACCCTCCCCCAGTCCCTAGTTTAAAGACTCCTCCAACCTTCTAGCCATTTTTTCCCCCAGCACAGCTGCATCCTCCCTATTGAGATGCAGCCAGTCCCTAGCTTAGAACCTGTAGCCAACTGAGAAGTCGGACCAGTTCTCCAGGAACCCAAGCCCTTCGTTCCTACACCAATTCTTGAGCCACTTATTAACCTCCCTAATCTCCCTTTGCCTCTCTGGTGTGGCACATGGTACAGGCAGTATTTCAGAAAATACCACGTTGGAGGTCCTTGCATTAAGCTTGCAGCCTAATTCCCTGAAATCATCTTTAAGGACCTTCCACCTACGTCTAACTTTGTCATTTGTGCCAATGTGCACCATGACTGCTGGGACCTCACCAGCCCCTCCCAGTAATCTGTCAACCCGATCAGCGATGTGTCAGACTCGAGCGCCAGGTAGGCAGCACACTGTTCGACGATCCCTGTCTTTGTGACAGATTGCCCTATCTGTTCCCTTAATAATGAGTCCCCCACTACCAGCACCTGTCTGGCCTGTCCTGTTCTCCTTATTACCCCCTTACTGGAGCAGACAGTTTTCAGAGGACATGCCTTGCTGCAGCAGTGCTACTCCTGTACTGACACCCCACTCATCTGAAAATTTAGCAAACTTATTGGGGTGTGCCAGATCAGGACTAGCCTCCCTGGTGCTCTTCCCTCTACCCCACCTTCTAACTGTCACCCAGCTTGCTGCTTCAGTGTCCTGCAGCTCCATACTAGCATCCCCCCTCATCTATCCCATCAAGCGTCTGCTCAGTGAGCAGAAGACTCCTTTCCATATTGTCTATGGATCTCAGTGTTGCCAGCTGCACATTTAGATCCAGTATTTGGGCTTCCAAATGCACAATGTGATCACATCTCGCACAGCAGTATGCACCCTCGACCGGCTGTTCAAGGACTGTATACATGTGGCAAGATGTACACTGGATGGCATTGGCAATAGTGGAGCACATTCCTAATAGAGATTTCACCAGCAAGAAAAGATAAGTAAAAATAAATAAAAACTATTAATAAAAAATAACAGCAATTCAGTAATTCCGCCCTTGGAAACTTCCTGAATGCAAAGTCACTGAATCACAAGTCACGCTTACCACAGTTCACACTCAGCTCGCTCACACTCGCTGAAGCAGATTTAAAGAGAGATTTTTTTTCCTTCAGCAGCAAACCACCCTGCTGCTTAATGCACTTCCAAAAAGGTGAGCACTTTGAACCCCTAAGTGCTTCACAGAAGTTTATAACATAGAGCCGTGAAAATGACAAATCATATTTTTTCTACAAAAATGAAATTTTCACCCCCAAATTTTTATTTTCCCAAGGGTAACAGGAGAAATTAGACCCCAAAAGTTATTGAGCAATTTGTCCTGAATACGCCAATACCCCATATGTGTGGGTAAACCACTGATTGGGCGCACAACAGAGCTCGGAAGGGAATGAGCGTCGGTTGACTTTTTCAACGCAGAATTGGCTGGAATTGAGATGGGATGTCATGTCATGCTTGGAGAGCCCCTGATGTGCCTAAACAGTGGAAAGTCCCCAATTTTAACTCCAACCTTAACCCCAACACACCTCTAACCCTAATCCCAACCCTAACCATAACCCTAACCACAACCTTAACCCCAACACAACCCTAACCCTATTCCCAACCCTAGCCATAACCCTAATCCTAACACACCCCTAACCCTAATCCCAACCCTAACCCCAACCCTAACTCTAATCCCTACCCTAACCATAATCCCAAGCCTAATCGCAATCCCAACCCTAGCCCCAACCCTAACCCTACCCCCAACCCTAACTTTAGCACCAACCCTAACTTTAGCCCCAACCCTAACCCTAACTTTAACCCCAACTCTAACCCTAACTTTAGCCCCAACCTTAACCCTAACTTTAGCCCCAACCCTAACCCTAACTTTAGCCCTAACCCTAACTTTAGCACCAACCCTAACTTTAGCCCAACTCACTTTAGCCCAATTCACTTTACCCCAACTCTAACCCTAATGGGAAAATAGAAATAAATGCATTCCTTTCATTTTATTATTTTTCCCTAACTAAGGGGGTGATAAAGGGGGTTTGATTTACTATTTTTTTTATTTTGAGCACTGTGATAGGGACACCAGAGGTATCGGAGGAGTGATTGGGGGACTGGGGGACCCTATTTCTCTCCTCTGACGTGCTATCACATCAGAGGAGAGGGAAATTAAATGGAAAATCAGACTTTTTTTTGCGGTCGCCGTTATTTCGTTAATAACGGCGATCGCAACTCCGGGGTTGGTAAAAACCGACCCGAATCATGTTCTCTGGGGTCTCAGCTACCCCCAGTAGATGAGACCCCAAGAAATTCGGATGCTGGGGTTTAAGTACCCTTAACTACCACCGTTAAAAGGCGTTGCCAAGGGCTTAAAATGTGCAATATTGCTTTAGACTACGGACGAGTGCTATGCGAGATAACATCGCATAGCACTCGGACCACTGTTAATCTATGGGGCAGATCCATCACCGTTTTTTTTTCTCGGGCGTATTCTGCGTGCAAGAGAATTCACAGCATGCTGCGATTGTACACGTATATCGGCCGAGACTTGCCAATGCAACTCTATGGGTGCGAGAAAAAATCTGACACCACACGGACCATCAATGTAGTTTGCGAGAAATAAACAAGCATTTGCCTCATTTCAGCCCATTGAGCCATTAAATTCAATGAGGAAAATCAGTGAGAAATGTAAAGCCATACGCATTGCACACGGATGACCATACGGAGAACACTTGTGCAACTCTCGGCCGAGAGAATCGGACCGATTTTTCATACGTTAAGTGTGACCCCGGCCTTACAAATACATTCATGATATAATCGCTCAGGTATGAGGGGCAAAAGTGTGGTGTCCATTGTGATTCATAACTGTCATCCTGTACTAATGGCAAGGATTGTAGAAAATTCTGATCAGGGATATTTAACACATGAAATGCCACCAACAGTTTAGAGATTGCAATCATGAGGGCTGATTGGTTAAAAAGGGAAAGAACTATGCTAAAAGGGGTGGTCTGCATAAAAAGAAATATCAGAAAACGTATTCATGGTGTAATGATATATAATTTACTAATGCAATTGTATTAGAAATACTGCACTGATGTCCCTCTTTCACCAATGCTTCTGGTAGCTCTATTTTTTCACCTTTTCTCTACTTAGAAGAATATACTTATGTCTATACATCATCAGAGTTGTGTATGAAGGGGGCTTGTTGATTCTATATATGGATAGCTAAGCCAGCCCCCTTTCTACCTTTGTATATGCTATGGTCAAGAAATGCCCTCGATTAGCTACTGAAATTAGCAGTTATCTAGCCTCATTCATATACTACTCTGATAATTTGCCGACACAGCAAAATTTTTCCTGTGTCAAGCATATTAACCCAAGAAGAGGAATACAATAAAAAGGGGCTCATACTACAAAAAACTAATAGAAAACCAAAAAACAGGGGATATCAGAGCTTAATAAAATAATAAATAATTTTATTGCACAATTAAATATTAATAACACTTAAAGACAAAAAATAATGACAAAAAAATAAAATGTAACAGGAGGCGACACCTAAGTGCCACAACAAAGCAGGAAAATAGTGAAAAGTCTATCTGTTAGCCTAGGCAAAATAAATCAAAAATATACCAATAATAAAATCAAGATTCAAAGTGAATACCTAGTGTTAAGTGCTATACTAGTTTATTATACAGAAAAAAGGGGGCATACAGTCTCAGTGACCTAATGATAAACAGTATATATAACCACGCTTAAATAACACCCAATAATACAGGCATAAAAACACTTTAATAATGGTAGTGATGATGATTGATGGTGATAATAGCTTTAAATGCACATAAAAATGAAAGGTATGATTCAGGATGAATTCCTAATATTAAAAAATGATTTCAATAAAGTGCATAGTGCCTCAGTGCCATAAAGTATGGACAATAGCCATGCTCACAATCAAATAATAAACATAATTATAAGGGCATTAAAAAAAAGGAAGGCAAAAACCTGACCTAGGGCTATACATACACTAAAATCGAAAAAAACAAAATATAAAGGCATGAATAGACAGATAGACCTGCTAACGGCGTGGAAGATGAAGGACGCCGTTCCTAGCACCAATTTGACAAAAGCTCGCCTTTACAATTTGTCGGGACCTGAATGGACCGCCATAAAAGAATATGTTAATGAAAGTTTAAGGAAGGGTCATATTCGTCCTTCCTCCTCCTGTATAGCTGATGGATTTTTCTTTGTTAAAAAGAAAGATGGGTGTCTCCATCCTTGTTTTGATTTCCGAGAACTAAACAAGATCACGGTTAAAAATATTTACCCACTTCCACTCATCCATGACCTATATAATCAGTTTCTGGGGGCCAGGGTGTTTTCTAAACTTAATTTAGAGGGGCTTTCAATTTGATCTGCATCCGGAAGGGTGATGAGTGGAAAACAGTGTTTTCAACATCTGAGGGTCTATTTGAAAACCTTGTCATGCCTTTTGGATTATTAAATGCACCAGCTGTATTTCAAAATTTTATGAATATTTTCTCTGATTGCATTGGAAGATATGTTGTGATTTACCTCTGATATTCTAATTTTCTCGCCAGATTTGGACACTCACCAGGAACATGTCCGTGTTGTGTTACAGAGATTAAGGGAAAACTGTTTGCTAATTTAAAGAAATGTGTTTTTTATGTTCAGGTAATCTCTTTCTTGAGGTTTATTTTGTCAGTACAAGGGTTTAAGATGGACCCTGGCAAGGTGCAGGTCATAATTGATTGGATTCAACCTCGTGATCTTAAGGTTTTGCAGCTTTTTCTGGGTGCTATCAGGGCTTTAGAAAGATTAAAAGAGTGTTTTATGTCTGCACCCATTCTGATCCAACCTGATCTCCAAGAACCATTCATTGTGAAATTGGATGCTTCGGAGATCGGAGTGGGGGCAGACTTATCGCACGGTCCCAAAACTCTGACTAACTTGCTTCCCAAAAAATTTTCACCGGCGGAGAGAAATTATGATGTTGGGAATCGGGAGTTTCTTGCTGTCAAATTAGCCTTTGAGGAATGGAGGCATTTTCTGGAGGGGGTGGTTAATCCAGTTACGGTGATCACTGATCACAAGAATTTAGCTTACATTGAATCAGCTAAAAGGTTAACTCCTAGACAGGCCAGATGGTCCTTGTTTTACTCCCGTTTTAATTTTTCTCTTACATTCAGGCCAGTGTCTCAGAATGTGAAAGCTGATGCATTATCTCGTAGTCTAGATTCCATTTCTCTTCCAGAAACTCCATTCTCTATTTTTCAGGGTATTGTGGTGTCTATGGTAACCTCGAAATTGGAAGAGGAGATTCATAAACTCCAGTCGTTGGCTCCTTCTGCTTCCCCAGTGTCCAAATTATTTGTTCCTGTGTACCTAAGATTGCGGGTGTTACAGGAATTGGTTATCTTGGGCTTACTGCTACACGGAAAGCCGTTGCTAGACTTTTTTGGTGGCCGTCCATGCATACTGATATTAAAGTTTTTGTATCTGCTTGTGAAATCTGCGCACTCACCAAAGTCATTCATAGCCGATCGGCTGGGGAATTGGCTCCATTGTCAATTCGAGAAAGACCATGGACTCATTTGTCCATCAATTTCATTACAGATTTGCCTCTGTCTGATGGGAAAACTGCTATCTGGGTGGCAGTTGATCGATTCAGCAAACAAGCTCATTTTGTTCCTTTGTCAGGATTACCTAATGCAGAGACACTCTCCAGGTTGTTTATTTCTCATATTTAAAGGTTACATGGGATCTCTCTGAACATTGTGTCTGATAGGGGAGTACAATTTATCTATAAATTTTGAAGAGCTTTTTGCAGTAAACTAGGGATTGACTTGTCATTTTGATCTGCTTACCACCCTGAAACCAATGGTCAGACTAAGGGGACAAATCAATCTTTGGAACAAATTTTAAGGTGCTTTGTGGCAGCTTGACAGGAGGACTGGTCTTCATTTTTACCTCTCACTGAGTTTGTTTTTAACAGTCGAGTAAATCAATCTACTGGAACCTCACCGTTCTTCTGTAATTATGGTTTTCATCCCCATTTTGGTGAATTTTCTAGGATTAGTTCTGAATGCCCTGGGGTGGAGTTCACTGTACAAAAACTTGGGGATGTCTAGATGAAGGTTCAAAAGAATATTGTGACTTCTCAGATTCAACAAAAACGAAAGGCCGATAGAAGACGTTTGGTGGGTCCTGTTTTAAAGATTGGGGATAAAGTTTGGTTTTCATCTAGGAACATTAAACTTACAGTGCCGTAAGCGAAGTTGGGTCCAAAGTTTATTGGTCCATATGAGATCTTAGAGGTAGTCAATCCTGTGGCATTCAGATTAAAGATTCCTCCATCCCTTCGCATTCCTAACGTATTCCATAAATCCTTATTAAATGAGTATGTCCCTTCTGCATATTTCCCTCATCCCTGCCTCCTCCGCTTTCAGTAGACGGTGGCCTGGAGTATGAGGTTCAAAGGGTTGTGGATTCTCAGAGAATAATTCCCTCCAGTACTTCATCCACTGGAGGGGATACGAACCAGAGGAGAGATCCTGAGTCCCTGCTCGAGATGTGAAGGCCGATCGGTTAGTCAGGACCTTTCAACTAAAATTTCCTGGGAAGCCTGGCTGTCTGGTGGCCCCTCTAGAAGAGGCGGTACTGTCAAGGTTCCACCTCTACGTGTGTCTGGGATGCAGTTACTGACAACTCGGCCCTCCAAACTGGTATAGGGGCATGCTAAAGCTGTCAGCAATTTGATTAACAGCTTGGCCATCCAATCTAGTACAGGGGCTTTCTGAGCTGTCAGTGTGTTGATTGAAAGCTCGACTTCCAATCTCAGACTGGGAGGCTTCGGCTGTCTCTAAGTGTTCATTATCCCGGGTTATTGCCATGCTACTTAACTGAACTGTTTTTCCCAGACCTCTGCCAGGTCATAAATTCAGCTAGTGAGGTTTGTACTCCTTGTGCCTTGAGTTCTGTATGCTTGATCTTTTTTTGCCTGACCGTGGACCTCATTCTGAACCTCCATCTGTTTAACCCCTTTGTTCTGATTCACTATCTTCCTGGTATTTTGACGTTGGACCATTACCTGACTATGCCTATGTATCTTCCTTCTGTATATGATGTACCCTCCTGGCTTCTGACCTTGGACTCCTTGACCATTCTGACTCACGGCTTGGCCGTGAGAAGTGAATAGCGTTACAATTCGCCTTTTCAGTGAAATTTTCCACATACAGTAATATTATTATTATTTGTACTAAACTTTAATCTTTGAATGCACTGTTGATGCACAAATCAATAATGTTGAAATTTCATGGAAAACCTTGAGGTATCTGACCTAAGTCTTTCTTTTCTCAATTTAGGAACCGATCGGTGAACATAACTTTGAAGCATATGTAAATACACTTACTGAAATGTACAGCAATATGGAACGGGAATACTCCCCAGAATGTAAAGCCCTCTTGGAAAGTATAACACAAGCCGTAAAGGGAATCCATGTATAGTATAGCTGCTGGACCCACAAAGGAATAGACTCCATCTATAGACTGCAAAGGAATAGACTCCACCTACAGACTGCTGGATTGTGTATAAAAGCACAAAGAATATTGCCGATTGGTGTGCTGCATTACCAACTCCGACATTGCACTATTTACTTCCCCAGCAGTCATTAAACAAAATACAAAACATGAAAAGTAAACTAACATTTATAGGACTGTTTGTACTAACAGCAACCCGCTAATCAAGTATATCTCAATGTACTTATTTCCGCTCATTTTTCTCTATTGCACTCTTTCTTTTGTATAGTGAATGTATAAAGGTGTTTGCAACTATTTTTTATAAATTGTATTTATTTGGGGATGAAGGAGGTTTTGTTCATACCTTTTAATGATGTTTCTTTTGTTAGGCTTACCATATTTTTACAAATATCTTTTTATAAGTTATTTTCTGAGTGGATTTTAAATAGATTTAATGAAAAGTGATTCTGTAAAATAATATGATAAAAAAATCATAGAATGAAAAGAAATGTTAGTCTTTGGCGATAAAAATGGGGGATCCTAGCTCTTCTATTTTTGGTACTAATATCCATTTGATTTCATTATAATTTTCCAAGTACTGTTGCTGCAACATAAGATCAGGGATTACACAAATTATGAGATGACCACCCATATATTTTTTTTTTATTTTTTAGGCAGATGCTAGCAATAATTATTAGTAGCATTTAGTATTGTTTCTTGTAACGTACATTACTTCGGTCACGCCAGATCTCTTGCTAGCACTTGAATAAATCCTAATTTATACCTCATAACCTTTAGTATACAGAAAAGTTACACATTCAATTAGATTTTGCTTTGGTGATGTGTTTTGTTATACAGATGATTCCAATATTCTTCCACGTAAGGTGGCAATCATAGAAAGTTTAAGAAGAATTGTATAACCTAATGTGTTTTGTATGGTAGGTTATTTATTTGTGTTACTGTAGCTGTGTTTTATTACCCTACACCTCCATCAATTGTGAAGATAACTGACATGCCAAGTTCGGGAGGGGTGAATCATCTTGGTACTAGATGAACAGTTAATATGTTCATGTGTAAATACTCAATATACTCAAAACAAGGACAGTTAATTTGCTTTGAGCGCTTTTATTGTTTTATTAATTTTCACAAACTATATTTTTGCAACGGATGATGTTAAAAACCAGCTAAACTGCCTTGTGTATGTACATCTAATGTGCATATGTGCCTCATTGTAAATGATTACGTTCATGCTCCACTTTTCTTATTTCTCTATAGGCGCGAATAACGTTACTGTAATCCTTAACTACAGCTAGAATGGTGATCTTTCTTGACATAAAAATTATTCATTAATACTGTACAGGTAGACTGGGTGTAGAAAAGCATTTATTTAATCTAATAATGTGCCATTGTGTAACTATAACATTAAAAGGGGTTGTCAATGAAGACAAAATAGTTTCTGGAAAAACCAACAGGTAAAAAAAAAACTACAGGTCAATTTTTTCCAATCTCTCACAATATTTTTGAGCCTTTACTTCTTTGAGATATTCAATTTTGTAAGCACACTGCATTGTAAAGCATGTTCTCTCGTGGGCTATCATTTGTTTTGTTCTTTAATTATGTAAATGATAATGGTGGAAAGTTGTCATTTTTTTCATATAATTTTAGGACTCTCCTGTTCTTACTATTTTTTTTACAAACAGAATGAATAATAGCAGAAAGAGAACAAGATGTAAAACCCCTTCATGCATGGAAAGGGAACTTGCCACTAGAGTTTTGGTGATGAAAATGAAGCCTTGATGCTATAGAGCTTTTAATAATATTTAAAGGGTTATCCTGTGAACAAATTACTGAGTAATCAATACAGCTTGGAACAAAAATAAGTTCCTTAAATGGATGTGTTAAAAAAATGTTCCTGTGCTGAGATAATCTTATTAATGTTCTCCTGCTTTGTACTGTGTAATGGCTGTGTCTGACCATGCAGGGACATAGTCTGATCATACCACAGCTCCTGGGCAAAGGAGGAAGGAAAAGAGTATACAGACAGGACAGCATGGGATTGCAGATACTGCTCTCTGTGAGATAAAATATGCTTTTAACCAGGCAGGGAAATGTTTTATCTCACATAAACCAGCTGTATACTCCCTATACACTCTATACTGCTTCCTCCCCTGCCCAGGAGATGTGTTACGATCAGACCATGTTCCTGCACAGTCAGACACAGTCATTACACAGTACACAGCAGGGACACATTTATAAGATTATCTCAGCACAGGAACATTTTTTAACACATCCAGTTATCAAACTTATTTTTATTCTAAGATTTATTGATTAAAATGTACTTTGTATATGAGACAACCCCTTTAATACACTGCTCAATGTAAATAGATCATTTTTTAATTGGGTAAAAAAGATGTTGAAATCAGTGTGTATTTCATGTAAAAGACTCTTAGCATGTCCATTCTTCCCTTCCCGGATCGATGTCCCTCCGGGCTTTGATGAAGGATATCAGTGATGGTCAGCTAACAACCAGAACTCTGAGTCTTCACCATTACCTTCTAGATGACTCTTAGTAAGCTTTCTTACATATCACACATGCTGATTTATAACTTCTTTTTCTCCCTCATAGTGAAACAGACAATTTAAACAGGGACATGTTTAAAACGTTATTTAAAACGTCTAGATCATTTTAGTGTCAGGTTCCCTTATTACTTTGTACCCATGGAGAAATTCACCATTAAAGCCTAGCATTTAATCTTATTAATAAATGTACAGCACAGGTGTTCTAACTCTTCATTGCAGCATTGATTTATCAATTATTTCTATTGATTTGGCTAGCAATAATCCTCAGTAAATCTACTACTAAGTGAAAACACTGCATTTAATGCAGCATTAATAGTCTAGAATATTTTACCATACAATAGTAAATTAACATATGGGATAATTTGGCTGAAGATAATAAACAGGATACCATCCATCCACAAAATAATAAATTCCCAAGTTTTCCTTGTGTGCTTATCAGGCCGTTTGCAATGGTTCAATTCACATTGTATGAGAGCAATACAGCTGAGGTAGCTTCTTCTCTATAGAAGTAGATAGTGCATAGTCATTCTGCCCCCAGGAATAAAAGCGGACCAGTCAATTGCCATAAATATTGTATGTAATTCCATTTATCTGGTATAAATGTCATTGGTGTTGTTTTCCTTTTGTTCCTGCGTCTCTATTCCTGAGATATATCACCTTCTTTACTGTACATAAATCTAGTCTTTTTAGTTAAAGGGAACCTGTCGCCATTTTTTCCAATATAACCTACGGCCACCATCTTCCAGCCTCATGTGACAGCGTTATATAATTCTGTGCATATCACTTTAATTAGCCCTGCAAGGCAAATAAAATACTTTGTATTATACTCAATGGGAATCGCTGATCTTGGACCAGTGCCTCCTCTTTTCTTGCTATCCCCGTCCTCCTTCTATGCTTCGTGTGGATGACGCGTCCTACATCATCCACACAGTGGTCCCCTTCGCGCACCTGTGCAGACGTACTTCTCACTGCCCTGCCGAGGCAGAGTAAAGTACTGTAGTGTACATGTGCTGGGAAAGATCAAACGAGAAGGACTATTTGGACAAAAAATATAGATTTAAATACAGGTAAAAGAAGGAGCCATTATTCAGTAACGGCAAGAGGAGCAGAAGCAAAAGAAAAACAATACCAGATTTAGGAGAACAGCTGCATTTACGTCAGGCAAAAAAATGAATAAATTTGTGACAAGTGACAGGTCCTCTATAAATGATGAATGGACAAAGGTGGAGGTTCCCCTTAAAATTAACTTTAGTTTAGATGCTCAGATCTCCCAATTCCAGGTCTACATCCCTTCTGATAGAACAGTTGCCAAACTGCCAGTTAATGCCTATGTATAAGAAAATGATTAAGGCATGGCAGGTTTGTAAGAGAATTTAAAGGGGTATTCCCATCTCCAAGATCCTATCCCAATATGCAGTAGGTGTAATAATATCAACAAATACCTCCAATTAGAAATATAGTATAGTTTATCTGATTCACTATGTCTGTTACCTCATGTGCAGGCATTACAGGACCAAGGCTACGACAACTGTTGTAGTGACAGTTAGTTGCTTGTGGTCATAAACACGGATATCTAAGATCCTGCAATGCCTGCACATGAGGAAAGAGACACAGCGAATCAGAAAACATACACTACATATATAATTGGAGGTATTTGCTAATATTATTATTATTGCGCCTACTACATATTGGGATAGGATCTAGGAGATGGGAATACCCTTTTAAGGTTATCTATTTTATTTTTATTTGATACTGTAAAAGGCAGTGCAATATTAATTATTTTTCTAATTTATAACTTGAAATGATAACTGAAACATGCCCAGATAGGAAGGACTAACAGATAGAAGATGTTGCTTAAGGATGAATCTGTTTAATTAATTCGGAATATATGTATGTACTGTTGGACAACTGTTCGTTAGGTCCAAAAGTGGAAAAATCTGTTTGGGAACCATCCATAAATAACATGATAATATTCTACAGGTAAGTAATTGGCTCCAAAGTTAAGGCACTGTCACACTTAGCGATCGCACCAGCGACCATGACAACGACACGACCTGGCGAGATCGTTGGTGCGATCCCTATGTGGTCGCTAGTTAGCTTCCAACCACAAAGATCTCATCAGCGATCAGCGATCTGTATAACGACCTCTGCGGTCGTTGGGAAAACCTAGTCCCACCTGCGACGCTGGTAAAGTCATTCATAAAGGGTGTCACACTCAGCGATTCAGGCTCACCAGCGGGACACCAACGACCAAAAAATGGCTCAGAACGTTCATGAACGATCAGCGACATCGCAGCGGGGGCCACATCGCCGCTACATGTCACACACAGCGACGTCGCTAACGAGATCGCTGCTGCGTCATAAAATCAGTGACGCTTTAGCGATCTCGCTAGCTATCTCGCTTAGTGTGACAGTACCTTTAGTTACAAATGTGGTTTTCTTTTGCTGGAGCATTAGGGCCCTTTGTTTTGTCAGGGACCACTGTGGTGGGTTAGCCCAACACTGCATGTATGATTGAAGCAGATAAGGTGTTCCTTCATGTTGTATAAAACCCATCTATTTGCCTATGCAAATTTGGGCAAGGAAACAAGATCAGCATTAGTGGTGCAGACTATCAAACAAACTGTCATAATAGGATATTTGCTAGAAAAGGGTAAATCTCATCTAGAACCACAACCATGGCTGTTACATGTAGAAAGGGGCATTCAGGGATGAAGCAGTAACTACTGGAATCACTGCAAATGTTAATATTTAATTTAAGTTTAAGTGTGTTTTATATTTAAGTTGAATATGAGGAAATCTCACGAACATATGTATTTATTGCTAAGGCTTAATTAATTTATGTCTGATGCTCCGGATGTTTGGTAGTGTATGTTGTATTTATTAATTTGATTCCTTTGTGACTGATCTGTTCTTTTTGTAATGTGCACTGATTTTATTTCATTTTTTTTCTCGTGTTAAATTGCATCAATGAGCAGCACTGTAAATTAGATCTTTTGTAAGAAGCAATGTATGCAATTTTTATTTGGAGTAGTTTATATATTGTGTCTTCATAAATTAATATTTCTTACATTCAGAGCAACAAATTGTGTTTGTGCTGTAAATTTGGTGGATGTTAGGAAATAAAATTGATTATAAAACACCAAGCGACATTATCTTGCTTTATTTATGTTCTAGTGAGTAGGCTATATGCCATATGCTGTAGTTTTAGGCATTTTTGTTTCTAGTACGATAAAATATTTTACCTTTTGGGTTTTTAGGGAACTCCAAAAAAATGGTTTACAAGCCTTGAGCTTTATTCACACATCAGTATTTTGTATCTATATTTATGACCCAAAATTTTGAGTGGAATCTACAATTCACACTTCTTTGGTGTTTTAAACACACTCCTGGTTTTGCATATAAACCTAACCAAAGAAGGATGTACCAAAAAATAAAGATTATGCCAGGGCATATCCACTAAGAACAAGAAAATCCAAAATATCCAAGTAAAAAAAAAATGAAACAATAATCCAATATTACTTAATAATCATGATTTTATTACTACATAATAAAGTATAAAACATCATAACACAAAGACATTATTATAAATGTGTATGGCATAGGGGAGCGAGAGGTCTCCAACTTATCACAAGAAAATAATTACAATTAATAATAACAATGAATTCAAGAACCAAACCATAAAATATGATGCAAAAAGAAAAGTTTAAATGCAATAGAAAAAGGTGAATTAAATATACAGTACAGACCAAAAGTTTGGACACACCTTCTCATTTAAAGATTTTTCTGTATTTTCATGACTATGAAAATTATACATTCACACTGAAGGCATCAAAACTATGAATTAACACATGTGGAATTATATACTTAAAGGGAATCTGTCACCCCATTTTTGCCCTATAAGCTGCGGCCACCGCCATCAGGGGCTTATCTACAGCATTCTGGAATGCTGTAGATAAGCCCCCGATGTCACCTGAAAGTGAAGAAAAACGAGTTATAAAATACTCACCCAGGGGCGTTCTGCCATCCGGTCCGGCCTCTTCTTTCCGTCCCATCGCGGCTCCTGCACAGGTGCACTGCTCTGCCCTGGTGAGGGCAGAGCAGAGTACTGTAGTGCTCAGGCGCCGGACCACTCTTACTTTTCCCGGCGCCTGCGCACTGCAGTACTCTTTAACAAAAAAGTGTGCAACCACTTGAAATTATGTCTTATATTCTAAGTTCTTCAAAGTAGCCACCT
>VIAB01005125.1:85051-100146 GCA_009801035.1 Oophaga pumilio | reverse complement strand
GTGTGTAATCGCGACGATCTCCGCCGCGACACACCCGTGACATCTATATTGAAGTAGTTTGTCCCTTTGGCAATGTCTCTGTTACGGGGTTACCATGACAGAGAGTGGTCTGCTATTTAAGGGGTTAGAAGATCGCAGTGTTTGGCTACACGCACGCCGACACTGGTTGGATCTGCTTTGCTTTCCAGTTAGCTATGCAGATTTCCCTTGTTCGTTGGTTGCAAGGGTTAAGATGCTTTGATTTTCTCCACCCCCACTGATATAACTGCTCACCTCTTAGCTTGGGTAGTTGCCAGTAATAGCTTGCTATACCTTGGAATTGGTTTGGAGCTGTGAGCCGTGGAAAGAGAAGTCGTTTAGGAGTCGTCTCTGGACAATGCTGTTTGGAAGTTTGTCTTGTGTTTTCCTTTTCTTTATCTCCCTTTTGGTTTGCCTCTACCTTTGTTTTCCATTATTTACCATTCCATAGTCTGGGAGCGCTTAGAGTGATTGCAGTTTTCTTTTTTTCAATTGTCTGTTTCCCTTTGGGTTTGTATTATACAACAGGACTAGCGCTTCTGCTGCTTCATGCACTAACCAGGGCAGTGCTTAGGGAAAGACAGGGATAGGAACATGATCACTCCAAGAGGTGAAATACCCCGTCTAGGGATGTCAAGGAGCTAAGGGTTGCACAGGGCAAGTTTCAGGGGTTGTCCCTCTAATCTGTCCCTAGTGGCAGTTCTCACCTTCCCATCCGTATTGCTGTGCGCCATCTGGCTCCTGGTGAAATGTGACATTATCACTGGCCCCACCTTACTCGAGTTAATGATGGACCCTGTTGCTGCTCTGCCGCAGTAGCTACACAATCTGTCATGGGAGGTGGTAGACCTGCATTCTGTGAAACTGCAGCGCTCACCACAAATCCCGTGTTTAGCAGTTGCTGTTCCTGGGTAATCCAGTCTGAGCCTATATTGGCTTTGCCGGATAGGTTCTTTGGAGGTTAGGATAAGTTTTTGGTTTTTAAGGAGGCATGTAAACTGTACTTTAGACTTTGACTGCACTACTCTGGTACTGAGGAGCAGTGGGTGGAGATAGTCATATCCAGTCTTCAGGGGGACCCCCAAGCCTGGGCCCTTTCCGTCCAGTTCTCAGTCGTTGCAGAGAGTTGAAGAGATTTTTAATGCCATGGGGGCTCATTTATGATGATCCCGACTGTGTCGCCCTGGCTGAATACAAACTACACCACCAAAAAACTTTGCAATAATAAATACAGGTGCATCTCACAAAATTAGAAAATCATCAAAAAGTTAATTTATTTCAGTGGAAACTTCACACTAGACCTTAAGCAGCTTGGATTGTGGCCTCTCCACTCTTCCTCCAGACTCTGGGACCTTGATTTCCAAGGTTTAGTGTGAAGTATTCACAATAAATGATGGTTTCAGGAGCCATGCCATCTACTGGTATAGGTACACTGTGTTTTATCAAGACAAAAGTCAGTGCTGCTGTCTACCAGGAAATTTTAGAGCACTTCATGCTTCCCTCTGCCGACAAACTTTTTGGATATGGAAATGTCATTCTCCAGCAGGACTTGGCACCTGTCCACACTGCCAAAAGTACCAATATCTGGTTTATAAACATCAGTATCACTGTGCTTGATTGGCAGCAAACTCGCCTGACCTTAATCCCATAGAGAATCTATGGCGTATTGTCAAGAGGAAGATGAGAGACACCAGACCCAACAATGCAGACGAGCTGAAGGCTGCTATCAAAGCAACCTGAGCTTCCATTACACCTCAGCAGTGCCACAGGCTGATCGCCTCCATGCCACGCCGCACTGATGCAGTAATTTATGCAAAAGGAGCCCCGACCAAGTATTGAGTGTATTTACTGAAGATACATTTCAGTAGGCCAACATTTCGGACTTTAAAATCATTTTTTCAAGCAGGTGTTAGAAAGTATTCTAATTTACTGAGATAATAACTTTTGAGTTTTTAATGGCTGTAAGCCATAATCATCAACATTAACAGAAATAAACACGTGAAATAGATCATCCCGTGTGTAATAACTCTATATGATATAGGAGTTTCACTTTTTGTATTGAAAAACTGATATAACTTAACTTTTTGATGATATTCTAATTTTGTGAGATGCACCGGTACCTATCTAAGGATATGAAGAGATTTCAGCAGTAGTGGTTAAAAAAATATTTTTATTAAGTAAATACATAAAAACAAATACTGAATAAAATGACAGGTCAAAAGAAAACCTCCAAAATGAGACACAGAAATTTCCAAAGAACTAGAAAGAACTAGTATAAAGATCCATATACAGTACATAGGAGAGTCAAGGGTGTAGATACCTAAAGTGTCAGTCTGTGCTCTAAAACAGGGTAAATTTATCCCTACTAAATGGCTAACCATGCAGCGACCTCGCATATTGTATTGCCTCAAGGTAGCATATATTTAAAAACAATATATGAAAAAAGAGTCAATATGACGCCACAAGATTCATATAGAGAAAATGATGATTTAAAAAAGCGATATAATTACATCTTAATTATCATGATTATTTGCTGAGTGAGAGAAAATATCATAAAAAATAAATGATATAATAAAAAAGTAAAATAAGAAGATCCCCTGCAGACAGGACCCCATGCATAGTAATAGTTATGGTAACAATTAGATACAGGAAAGATATATATTACAGAAATCTGTGGTGAAACCCGTGTCGGGTCCTGGGTGGGTGAGCTAATCAATGCTATTTCTGTTTCCATGCTGTTTGTATATTGGATATACTCTCTTCCTGGGTACAGCTTTTTCTTTGTTGGTTATACAAATTTTCCTTGTGCCATATAGGGAACGATGATAAAAATTATATGGGTTAGTTGTGATTCTGTTGTTACATAATATCAGATATAGCGACTTAATGACCCACTATTACGAATATTGCTAATTTGGAGGCAAGTTTATTTAATTCACGGTTCCATTCTTTGGATTTTCATGTTACGCTATGGCCGGCGCCCCTGCAAGTTTCCCCTTCCTCCTCCAAGCGGGGACACTGACATACTTACTGCACTCGCCCCGCGGCGTGGTCCCTGGCATGTTCCCTACTTCCTGGTCTGTATGTGCGGCGGCGTGCCTAGTGCGCTTGCACGCTCCCATGCTCTTAAAGGGGCAGGGCACATATAGTGAAATGTCCCCTCTTATAGCTGAGAGGCATTTAGTGTTAATGTTCACCAATAACTGGGAGGCATCTCGTATAACACTCCCTTCCCCTTAGGGATTCGCCAAGCAACACATTGAGTCATTAGGTAGTGTGGTGTTCTACCAATGAGGTTGTGAAGTCACCTGGCCCTGGTGTGGCTACTGTCATGAACCAGAATCCTTGGTCCCGGTGTGACCAGTACAGACAGTTCTGAACCGGAAGTCCCAGGTACGGGTATGGCCAGGGTCCTGTACTCAAAGTTCCTGTTCCTGGTGCGCCAGTCCTGAACTCGAAGTCCCTGGTCCTGGTCCTGGTGCGGCAAGCCCTGAGCCTGAAGTTCCAGGTCTTAGTGCTGCCAGTGCCTGAACCTCGGCCCCCGATCCATGTGCGACTAGTTCCTAAATCTATACAGAAGACCTGTACATCTGAACCCAGTGCTTATCTGAGTCCCCCATATATTCCGGGTGCTACAACCAGTCTCCGAACACTGAAGCCACATCAGCGGCTCCTGTACCCTGAAGCTGGTCCGGCAGTATCTGAGTCAGTCCTGTCTCTCTGTGTCAGTAATCATTCTGCAGAGAACCTAGACTCTATTAATCTACCTGCAGCCAAGTGTAACTCCATTATCAGACGCTCCAGTGAACTCCTAGTAGCTGCTTAGCTACACCCCTCCTAGGTAAGCCCGGCCCCATGGCATGGCATGGCATGGTTTGTGAAACCCCGTGAGCCACCTGTGTGCGTAACATTTCATTATATATGGTTGCATCTGGTTGTGCGCATGCGCCGCCAGCTTATCCCACTGACTTCCTGTAGTGCGGAATTGTGTGACTGCTTGTGCTCCATGCATGCGGTCCAGCTTGCACTGAATAGGAAGTCCAATTGGGGCTATGCGCCGACGATACCAACACATGGCTAGTGACACGCCGACGATAACAACATATGGCTAGTGACACGCCGACGATACAAACACATGGCTAGTGACCCGGCATCCTCCCATTGACAGGCGAGCAATATTTTTAGAGCTTGATCTGTCACTTTAAAATACAGTGGTGTGAACCGTACCCTTACAGTAAGCACATAACTAACTAGCTGCTCATATACTGTTGTTAATCCTTGTATTTATGTAAGCGCTAACAGAACTGGCAGTGATGGACTGCACGGACACAGTCCGAGTTATCAGACAAGTCCCAGCAAATCCAATTGGAGCACTACGCAAGCAGTAGGACATAATTGGCCAAAGATCACGAACAGCCAACGTAAGTCATTGAGATTATAAGTGATACACACTATGTCTACCGCCCAGAACGCCAATATGAAGCCATCCCCTGCATTCACTGTAACTGTACAAAAAAAAACAGACAAATCATTTTTTTTTACTGTTGGGGAAACAAGTGCCCTATGTTTATTGATGGTTCAAAAATGTTAGGACAATTGCCAACCCTGATAACTGGGCATGCAGTGGTGTCTGGGCGGTGTTCAGGGAGCTGCAACAGTCATTAGGACTCATTTTTGATAGAACAAGGTTCCATGGAATTTGTATTTTATTCCCTGAATTTGGATTATTCTGCATGTGACGACTATTCATGTGAAAGCGTTTGGTTACTGCTATCAATCGCAATTAGTAGCAAACCCAGATCTGTTACATTCATGCACATTTACCCCAGAAATTCACCTCCTTCCTCCATCAGTAAAATGCTGCGTTATCAGCAGCCGACAGCAACGGACAATTACTGCAGCATTCATGTACTAATGTATAACAAGTCCACACATGAGAAAAACACTAGTACTAATCTAATGTTACACACAAAAGGTGCCGGATATTGTACAGTGTAATTAATCTCCAATGATCCTCTCCATACACAGTAATTAATTTGCCCAAATATTGTTTGTTATGTGTATTAGCTCCTTAATATTACACTGACTATTTAATTACTGTAAGAAATTAGGAGCCGCGTTGCCAGCCTATATACATAATGTTATTTAGGAGCATAACTCTGTCCATATATTTAATTAAATATATATATTTTTTTATATTTTATCTGCTATTAATACTTTTCTTTTAACTAAATCGACCTTCAGTGGGAAATGTGGATTTTTTTGCTGTGTCATGTCATTATGGGTCTTCATGATTAGATTACTTTATTATGCATTAGAATTAGAATGATTTTTTAGCCTTTTTTGCAAAATAACCATTTCAGCATACCAATCTATATGATCAATGGCTAAAAACATGAATACATAATAAAGTAATCAAACAATAAATATATACATATGGTCTGATATATATACTGTATATATATAATATAAAGATATATGAAATAAAGCTTCATTTATACATTTTTTTCCTGAGCTATAATGATTTTGTGTATGTTTTTATGACATCAATCACACATACTCTATATATGACATATGAATGATGTCTTTTAATTATCATGACAAGAATGTACTGATGTGTAATAAGCATGTCCCCAGCTTTATACCAGGACTATGTCATTTACATTTGTCTCTTACTCTTAAATTCCATGATTATTTTATTACAGTAGTCTAGCTTCTTATTAGAGTTATATCTCAAAATATTAAAACTCTTAAAACTAGGCTGGGCAGCTTTTCTTGGAGTTGATCCAGGCAGTTGGGTGTGGACGCAATGGTGGGCCCAGGAGGAGCTACGAGGCTGGCTGATCCAATAGATGAATATGGAGGTGGGCACAGTAGTATCAGAACCCAATAAAAGGCTGAATTTAAGGAGCTGTCATCACTGGCGTGCACTGCTCATTCTACACCCAAGCAACCATGGCTCTCAACGCTGACGACAAAGCTCACGTTCAGGCCATCTGGCCATCTATAGCATCCCATGCTGATCAGTATGGAGGAGAAGCTCTGTACAGGTACATGTGGTTTCACTCATTTACTATGTGATATGGTGGGATGGGTTGTGGTTTTTCAATGTTGAATCGTTCTCATTTCTGTTCCTACCATAGTGTTTATAACCGTATACAGCCACGTATTTACGCAATCCTTTTTTTTATTTATCCTTTTTAGGATGTTCCTTTCCAGTCCCCAGACCAAGACCTACTTCCCCAACTTTGACATGCACAAGGATTCTCCTCAGATTCTGGCTCATGGCAAGAAAGTCGTTAACGCCCTGACTGAAGCTTCCAAGCACATGGATGACATTGATTCAGCCCTGAGTAAGCTGAGTGACCTCCATGCCTTCGACCTGAGAGTAGATCCTGGAAACTTCAAAGTAAGTTTGACATATTTACCACTCGTGTAGTAGAACATTAAGGCAATGAATTTGCTCCAGTATGAAACACAGGACATTGAGTTACGGGGTGCTACTAAAATGTATTGATGGGTTCCCTTCCTCTGCAGATCCTGGCTCATCACATCCTGGTAACAATTGCCACTCACTTTCCTGACAAGTTTGATTGTCTCACTCATCAAGCTCTGGACAAGTTCCTGGCTGCCGTTGGGGCCACTCTGACTTCCAAGTATCGTTAAATGTGTCAGAATGACAGAGAATTCATCAACATCATAGACCTACCAATGGCTAATTGTGACATCTGATTGATAACCTGTGAAATAAAGTAGATTACATTTCAATTACTTGTCCCTTAATTTTTTGGTTATACTGGCTTTAATAGATGATAGTTTATAATGAAGGGGTAACACGGACAATCAATAAATACATTTTATTCAATAAATAAAGCTCTTAGCATTACAGCGGAGACAGATGGTTCTCCCCATAAGGCACACTGGGGAAATGATCATACTGAGAACATTCGGGGAAATAAAATAATGTCATTCCTATACAAATGGTAACACATAAATGGTCATCACTGCATAGAAATAGTTTACCATGTAAATCAACACACAGTACAACATGAACATGGATAAAATATATCAAGTGTGCTGTATACAACACTAGTGGTTGCAGAACATTACTATATCCACCACCGCTGCTGCAGAACTTCTTTTTAATATTGATGAAGGTATGTCATAGTAATCAATGGCAACAAGAAAATTCAGTATATTTGGCAGAAAAAGTTTCCGCAGTAGCTGAGATGGATTAATACCCTCCCTACTGTGGACCTCTGAGAATATTAAAGACAAAATCACAATAAGCAAATACTCTGCAGTAAATAAATAGCAATAGTACATGGAAATAATAAAGGGTCAGTTCTCGCATCATGCTGCTCATGACTTTGAACTGTCACTGCATGTAAACATGCAGTGACAGTTTACTAGTGCCAACACCTGTCAGTGACAGGTGAGCGGCAGGGACCCAAGCCGTTGGTCCCCGTACTCAGGCCACTGTGATCGGTCAGTCAATCTGACTGATCACAGCATGATCTCGCAGCAGGTGCTGAGATATCAGCACCTCCTGCCCAATCAAAGCAGAAGCCCGGTGCTGCTAGTGGCTGAGCTCCTGCACTAACAACTTGGGATGTTGGCACCATCCATGGCTGTTTAACCCCCTAAATGCTGCGATTGCTCGTTATTGCAACATTTGGGAGGCAGGCAGAGGTATGAAAGCTCCCTTGGCCTTCAGATTGGCGCCAGCGTGACGCCATCGTGGGGGCCCGATCATTCATTGTCATGGTGACCTGGACTAGCCCCTGGTCACCAAGCTACGGAATGCTTCTGAGACCATGCTGGTCTCAGAAGCTTTATGTACAGGTGTAATGCTGGTGCATTGCAATGCATTATACCTGCAATCAAAGTAAAAAAAAACCTGAAGGTCACATAAAGAGACTAAGTAAAAAGTAAAAAAAAAGTTAAAAAAATGAAAAAAAAAAATCAAAATACAAAATAATAATAAAAAAATTACACTAATAAATACACATTTTTTTATGTAAAAAATAAAACCCCCAAAAAGTACACATATTTGACATTGCTCTGTCCATAACGACACAATCTATAAAATTGTTACACTAGTTAACCCCTTCAGTAAACACTAAGAAAAAAAACATTACAAACTATGCTTTTCAACATTCTACTGGAAAAAGTGAAACAAAACGCAATCAAAAAGACAAATGTAAATAAAAATGGTACCCCTGAAAGCGTCATCTTATCCAGCAAAAAACAAGCCACCATACAGCTCCATCAGCGTAAAAATAAAAGTTATAGCTCTCAAAATAATGCAATGCAATGCAAAAATAATCATTTTTTCCATTAACGTGTTTATTGTGTTAAAGCACAAAAACATAAAAAGATGGCATAAATGAGGTATTGCTGTAATCGTACTGACCCGAAGAATAAAGCTGCCTTATGAATTTTTCCACGAGTGTAAAAAAACAAAAACAAAAAGGCAATTCCTGAATTGCTGGTTTTTGTTCATTCTGCCTCCAAAAATCGGAATAGAAAGGGATCAAAAAATGTCATGTGCCGAAAATGGTACAAATAAAAAAGTAAACTCGTCCCGCAAAAAACAAACCTTCACGTGACTCTGTTGGCAGAAATATGGAAAAATTATAGCTCTCAAAATATGGCGATGCAAAAGAAAAACATCTTTTAGTGTGTGACAGCAGCCAAACATAAAACCTGATATACATCTGGTATTGCTGTAATCGCACCGACCCGAAGAATAAAGTCGCCTAATCACTTATACCGCACGAGGAACGGCGTAAAAAATAAATAAAGCCAATTATTCACCTGCTGTTAGATTTGTTCATTCTGTCTCCCAAAGATTGCAGTAAGGCTCGGCTCACAATTATCCTGCGCTCTACAGTGATCGATTACAGGGGGTTTCCATGTAAATCTGTGAATTACCTGATTCAGACAGAACCTCCGGCGGAAGATTCCCTATAATGAGGCAGATGGAGGCCCTGTGGACACTATGTGGCCTATGATCCGGCAGTGTCTGTATTTTTCAAGGTGCATAAAAGCGCTGTCGGCCACAGTTTTGTGCATTTCTGAAAGAAGGACAACACTGAACAGAGGCCAGACAGAGTCCAGAGTAATTATATAGAAGATAGTCCACAAGCAAAAATCAAAAGGCTGGCACTTCAGAATAAAAACAAGAGATAGGACCTACGGATTTACATCAAGTAACCGAGAAAAGAGATCCAGCATGCTAATTTAAAAAAAACATATATTTATTGATATACATTAAAATATATATATATATTGTGGTGTAGTGACCCATGCTACAGCTAATGGACGCTGTGTATGCTCCTCGGGATATGCATGGAGGCATGATTTGAGTGGTAAAATAGGCCCTGCCAGTATTGTGAATGGAAGGTATGTGTTGCAGAGCTCCTCTGCACTGTAAGCCAAGTTAATGTTGTTCTGGGACTTGTAGTCCCATAAGAGTTGTGTGTATTTCTAGGGTGGCTTTACAGCTGGGTGGGACTGGCTAACCACACATACACCGCCCACTGGTGATTGGGAGTGTTGTGAAGGACCTGTGATGAGGTCATGAACAGGTGACTAGACAATGTGCTTCATGCCATAGCTGGGGGAGTGGCTACAGGTATGAAAGGGAATGTTTTGCACATGGTGAGAGAGAGTCTGAGACTGAGGAGTCTCTGGGAGTATAGCGTGAGTCTGTGCTGAGACTGTGAGGGTCTCGGGAGTCTGTCCGGCTGGACAGAGCTCCCTAACATCCAGGCGGGATGTCGCACAGACTGAAGACTGAAAGCTGGCGTGCTTGAGCCAGCGGAATGGACGGTCTTGAAAACCGTGGTAAGACTGATCGGGATCAGAATGAAGTATGAAGTGTGGATTGGATACCTCTGGGAATGAGGGGTCTGAGAACCTGCGTGGCTAACAGGTGACAGGCAGGAGTCTGTGGAGGATGACCGGGGTCATGAAGAATGTGTTAAAGTCGTAAGAAGTGGTGGGAAGAAAGAGACTGTTTGGTGATTGCTGGATACCTCTGAGGCTGAGGTCTCCAGGAACCTGTGTGGCTGACGCCAACAGGTAACGGTCTTGAAAACCGTGTTATGCTGGTCGAGACCAGAGGGAACTATTCCCTGAGAGAAAGACTGTATTTTTGTGTTTGCTGGATACCTCTGAGGCTGAGGTCTCCAGGAAAATGTGTGGCTGACGCCAACAGGTGACGGTCTTGACAACCATGTTATGCTGGTCAGGATCAGTGAGAATTATTGAGAGAAAGACTATATTTATGTGTTAAGTTGGATGTAATAAACGCAATGGACTATTGTTTTAACCCTGAGCGTGCCAGTGTTTACCTCAAAGACCAGCAAAGCGAGCGATCCCAGTCCACACACAGTGTGGATCGTCACAATATATATATATATATAAACTAAAAAACAATAATGCCCAGTAGGAGGTAAAATATCCTAGTATTGCATCACTAATTGTAAGTATAGCATGTCCAAATAAATATTTTTCCTTTATTATTTATTTTAAGCTGCCAATTAAATAATCCTAGACACAAAGTAAACAGAGCGAGATATAGGGAAGGCACAAGGATTATTATACTGGGGGCCAAAATGCTAAATTACCTAAATAAACAGGATAGCGGTGACTGAAAGTGGCATGACCTCCTCCACCCCAACGTACGTTTCGCAATAGCTTCTGCTGAAAGAATAATATTACAGGTTATATAGACTAGTTTCCTAGATATTGCGTTGATCCAGGGAGCTAGTCTGATTGCCGTATGTGGAGTCGGGAAGGAATTTTTTTCCCCAATGTGAAGCTTACTGTTTGCTATATGTTTTTTTTTTTGCCTTCCTCTGGATCAGCATGTTAGGGCAGGTTAGGATAGGTTATGGGTTGAACTAGATGGACTTAAAGTCTTCCTTCAACCTTAATAACTATGTTACTATGGCTCTTAGCCCCCCAAAATAAATTCAAAAATTTCTGCCTTCCCAAATACAAATGCCCCTTTTCCTTCTGAGCACAACAGTGTGTCTAAACCACATTTAGCATCCACATATTTGACAGGGGTATAATTTCCGAACTGTAATCACTTGAAGGGGGATTCTGCTCTTTTAGCACTTAGGGGCTCTGTAAATGGAGTCTGCAAACTATTCTAGGGAAATCAGCGCACCAGGAAGCAGATAGCGCTCCATCCCTACCGAGTCTCACAGTGTGGCTAAACAGTACTGTATAACCACATATGGGGTATTACACACGTTCAGCAGAAATTGTGTGACAAACTTGGATGCCATTTTTACCCATTTACCATTGTGAAAATGTAAAATTAGAGGCTAAAACAAATTTTTTTGTGGTAAAAATGTAATTATTTTTTCTTCACTGCCCATCGGTATAAAATTCTGTGACACAACGGTGGTGTCAGTATGATCACTGCACCCTTAGATGAATTCATTGAGAGGTGTACTTTGTAAAATGGGGTCACTTATGGGGGGTTCTGCTTTTCTGGTAACTCAGGGGCCCTCCCAGTGGGTAAAATCACTCGCAAACCATAACAGTAAAATCAGCACTATAATATGGCGCTCCTTCCTTTCTGAGCTTTGTACTGTTCTTCAAAAGAAGTTTGAGAGGTCCATTTTTTCCTATTAGCACTTAAAAAAATAATTGGGGGCTAAAACAACATTTTAGCAATAAAAATGTAATTATTCTTTCTTCACCACCCAATGGTATAAATTTCTGTGAGGAACATGTGGTGTCAACATGCTCACTGCACCCCTAGATGAATTCACTGAGAGGTTTAGTATGTAAATGAGGTCACTTATGGGGGGGTTTCTGCTGTTCTGGCACCTCAGGGGCTCTGCCAATGTGACATGCCACTGTGAAACCAGTCCAGCAAAACCTGAACTCCAATATGGGGCTTCTTCCCTTCTGAGCTTTGCACTGTGCCTCAAAAGTAGTTTTCAACCACATCTGCGTACTCAGGAGAAACTGAACACCAAATTTGGGGTCCATTTTCTCCTGCTACCGTTGTGAAAATAAAACATTGGTGGCTAATAGAAAGTTTCTGTGGGAAAAAATGTAATGTTTTATTTTCAGGGCTCTACGTTATAAACTTCTGTCAAGCACCTGGGGGTTCAAGGACTCACCACACATATAAATACATTCCTTAAGGGGTTTAATTTCCAAAATGGGGTCACTTGTGGGGGTTTCCACTGTTTAGGCACATTATGGGCTCTCCAAACGCGACATGGCGTCTGCACTCAATTCCAGTCATTTTTGCATTCAAAAAGTGAAACGGTGCTCCTTCCCTTCCGAGCTCTGACTTGCACCCAAACAGTAGTTTTCACCCATATATGAGGTATCAGCATATTCAGGAGAAATTGCGCAACAAATTTCGGGGTCCAGTTTCTTCTGTTACCTTTGTAAAAGTAAAAAGTGTGGGGCTAAAATAAATTTTTTGTAAAAAATTTGATTTTTATTTTCTCAGCTCTACGTTATAAACTTCTGTGAAGCACCTGGGGGCTCAAAGTTCTTACTACACATCTAGATACATTCCTTAAGGGTCTAGTTCCCAAAATCAAGCCACTTGTGGTGGTTTCCACTGTTTAGGCACATCAGGGGCTTTCCAAACGCAATGTGGCATCTACTCTCGATTCCAGACATTTTTGCTTTCAAGTCAAATGATGCCCATGTGCCCAAACAGTAGTTTTCACCCACATATGGGGTATCCGCCTACTCAGGAGAAATTTCACAACAAATTTTGGGGTCCGATTTCTCATGTTACCCTTTGTGAAAATAAAAAATTTGGGGCTAAAATAAAATTTTTGTTGGAAAAATTTTATTTTTTATTTTTACGACTCTACGTTATAAACTTCTCTGAAGAACCTGGGGATTCAAGGTGCTCCCCACACATCCACACAATTGTTTGGTCCATTTTATCCATTACACTAGTCAAAATGAAAAATTTGGGGCAAAACCAACATTGTTGCTGGAAAAATGTATTTTTTAATTTTCATAGTTCAACGTTATAAACGGTGCTTCTTCCCTTCCGAGCCCTCCTGTGTGGCCAAATAGTGGTTTTCCCCCACATTTGGTGTATCGGCGTACTCAAGAGGAATGGAACAACAAATTTTGGGGTCCATTTTCTCCTGTTATCCTTGCGAGAGAAAAAAATTGGGGACTAAAGTAAAATTTTTGTGAAAAAAAGTTAAATGTTCATTTTTTTTTCTATCGCATTCCATTAAATCATGTGCAGCACCTGAAGGGTTAATAAACTTATTGAATGTGGTTTTGAGTATTTTGTGGAATGCAGTTTTTTGAATGGTGTCATTTTTGGGTATTTTCTGTCATATAGGCTCAAAGGCACTACAAATGCGATGTGGTCCCTAAAAAAAATGGTTTTGTAAATTTTGTTGGAAAAATGAGAAATCACTGGTCAACTTTTAGGCTATGTGCACACGTTGCGGAATTTCCGCAGAAATTTCATCGGCAATCCTGCACCTCCCTGCCGCGGGAAATACGCATTTTTATTGGTATGCGTATTCCTGCCAGAAACTAGCGTTTTGCAAGCGTAATTAGCTTGCAGAATGCTAGCGTTTTCCAAGCTATCTGTAGCATCGCTTGGAAAACTGATTGACAGGCTGGTCATACGAGTCAAACATAGTGTTTGACAAGTGTGACAAACTTTTATACTATTGATGCCGCCTATGTCACCTCAATAGTAAACAGATCTAATGTTAAAAATAATAAAAAAACATAATAAATCGTGATATTCTCACCTTCTGGCGGCCCCCGCAGCCTTCCCGCCTCTCAGCGACGCTCCCGGCCAATCCTGTTCCCAGGCGTCCTTAGCGAAAATGACCCCAGAAGACGTAGCATCACGCGAGAAGGCTTCGGGGGCCGCCGGAAAGTGAGAATATCACGATTTTTTATTTTAATTATTGTTTTAATATGGATATGGTACCCAGGGCCTGGAGGAGAGTCTCCTGTCCTCCAGACCCTGGGTACCATCCGCACATGAACTGCTCACTTTGCGCATGGTGGGCATAGCCACATGCGGAAAGTAAGCGGTTCAATGCATTCCTATGGCCGTGGAAAAACACGCAGCATGTGCACAGCATTGAGGAATCCCATAGAATATGAGTTGCGTTTGGGTAAGCAATTTTGCCACGCTTTCGCGGCGTTTTCACAGGGAAAAACCACGGCAAAAACGCTAACAATCCGCAACGTGTGCACATAGCCTAAATCCTTCTAACTTCCTAACAAAAAAATATTATGCTTTAAAAATTGTGCTGATGTAAAGTAGATATGTGGGAAATGTTATTTATTAATTATTTTGTGTGACATAACTCTGGTTTAAGTGCATAAGAATTAAAAGTTTGAAAATTGTGACATTTTCAAACTTTTCTCCAAATTTAAGATATTTCTCAAATAAACGCAAGTCATATCAAACAAATTTTACCAGTGTCACGAAGTACAATACGCCACAAAAAAACATTCTCAGATTCAGTGAGATACATTGAAGCGTTCCAGAGTTATTACCTCATAAAGTGAAAGTGGTCAGATTTTAAAAATGAGACTCTGTCATTAACCTACAAAGTGGCTTGGTCTTTAAGGGGTTAAAGGCAATATGTCAGTAGATTCATGCTGCCTGAACCCACCCTGCTTCAGTTGACTGACAGGTCTCCCATATGTACACACATGGAAGCGGTGCTGGGAGACTGAGGAACACTAAGAAAATATAGAAAAACATATTTCATCTGTTCACTACAAGGTAACAACAGTAGGCCGGTTCCTACACTCGAATATACAAAAATAAAAAATGTTTAGGCACTGAGCGCTTGTATTTGGTGTGAACAGTCAACAGTGCATGTATTTCTATGCAGCTGAACGCTCTGATCCTAGTGCCGGGTATTGACGTGCGAGACTCGTCCGAGTTTCTCGCATGTATGAGCCCTAAGCCTGAACATCTCAATGCCGGACCAGTGTGTGAAAATAAACAATCGCTGTCCAATGTGTGAGATTGAACAATGTCCAACCAACTCAATGCTCTGCCAATGTCTTAAGGC
>VIAB01005125.1:45854-62536 GCA_009801035.1 Oophaga pumilio | reverse complement strand
AGTTTAGTGTACTGCAATCCAATAGTTTCCAGCCTCTCTGGTGTTTTTGCTATTTTGCTATTTTTTGCAATTTCTCCTCAGCTACCGAAACATAACAGGGATTATTTCATAACTGTAGAAGTCCAGGGTGGTGTCAGTAATTGATCCCGTTCTGTCCTATAGGGCAGTGACTGCACAGAAGTGAATGTGTGACTGATGCTCTTATGTACTGTGCTATATCGCCATCTGCTGGTGAACCTGTGTAGTGCTGGCGGTGTGGATTTTGCAACACATGGTACAAAATCACTAAACAGCCAAGCAACTAAAAGAGGACTGAAAATCCTCCAACAATTTTCAAAAACCAGCAGAAAGAAGTCAGTGATGTTCACCTGTCCAAGCCTCCAGACAAACTTACTGTCAGGGTGCAGCAGACCTATGTAGTTAAGATGGCGGTAACACAGGTGCAAAAATACTGATGAAACAACCACTCTCGGCCTACCAATCCATGGGGGAGGGGGTGGTTGCCTAGTATATTATTGCACAATAAAGACTTGTAAGTGGCGCTGTTCACACAATGGAAATGCACAGCATCCAGGTTGCCTATTAGTGATGCCCTTCCATTAGATCAGGCGGGCTGCCCAGCTCTATCCAAATGCACCCCAGGTGAACAGACACCACAATTTACAACACCAAATGGGCCCAACTGCACCCTGAAAAATAAAGTGCAGGAAAATACATATAAAAATATGTGAGGAATTAGTCGATATTTTGGCCAAGATATGCAAGCTCGCAACCCACGTCAAGGGTCCTCACGCTTGCGAGTCCTAACACTAAACCTCAAAGCAGCCAAAAGAGGACTGAAAATCCTCCAAAAATTTTTGAAAACCAACAGAAAGAAGGCAGTGATGTTTACCTGCCCAGGCAATAACATGCTAGGCATCCACCCCCTCCATGGATTGGTAGGCCGAGAGTGGTTGTTTCATCAGTATTTTTGCACCTGTGTTACCGCCATCTTAACTACATGGGTCTGCTGCACCCTGACAGTGCATTTGTCTGGAGGCCTGGGCAGGTGAACATCACTGCCTTCTTTCTGCTGGTTTTTGAATATGGTACAAAATGTATAGAATGATGCAAAAGTATCTTTACATTTTATGTATTTTTTTCTTGCAGCTGTAGTTGTTATCCAGAATGCCACAGTTCTAGATTTAAAGCGAGGAATCCAGCGCTACGTTCAGCTAAAGCACCAGAGGGAAGGAGGGATCCAGCACATCAGCTGGTGAGCGCTGTAGTGTATTCTGTGTGTTCTCTGTGGATCAGTGATGTGATGACTGATGCACATTTCCCCATTACTAGGAAGTATGTCTGGAAAACGTACCAGTTGTCTTTTTCTGGAGAGAAACTGGATAATGATGAAAAAAGTCTTCGGGAGTAAGTTCAGTCTATTCTGCTGTGTGCGGAGCTGAGATGGGTCACAGTGATGTTCTCTTTCTGTATACAGGCAGTCCCTGCGTTACCAGCTGGAGACATTCTGGATATGATGGCCACCCATCACATATATGGTCCTCTTCTTTGTGGCATCAGACGTTCCGCATCTCCGGCCTCTTCACTGTAGGTTTGGGCTTCAGTCCCCGTCCATGCAGAGGTCTGGTGACGACGGGAGATTAATTCACAGATTGCTGCTTCGTGAGCTGTTGTCACTTTCAAGTTTCAACTGAATTCTTTGGGCGATGAATGACAAGAAAAGGGAGAGAAGGGATTGGCATAGGGCAGAGGAGCAACAAGGGGAGAGTTGGATTGGAGGGGTGTGTGGAGTCATTGCTGCAAATGATAGGTCTGGATGGAAGGAGGAATAAACAATTTGGTTATCTGCCAAAGCAGAGGGGTGAGATCTCGGACTAAATGGTAAATTTGGAGTAAAAGAGGTAATGCATGCAATTCAGAGAGCTGTCCTCTGCCGTAGTAAGACTAGAGAAAATTAAGAGCCCCAGGGCCACAGAGATGTGGAGTGTGAGTGATAGACACTGAAGGCCTGATTCTTTATTACATTTGCACCTGTTTGTTTTTGTTAGTTTTGAGTGTGTTTATCATGTTTTTGCTTTGCTCAAATTGTTTTTTATTTTTTGCCTTTTTTGACATCTACCGGTATTTTATATTTTTCTGTTTTGTTTTTTTAATGTTCACTACTGTGAGCGGGGTTTAGGGTTTCTGGATATTGTCAACGGATTCATCAATTTTTAAAAAGTCACAACCTTATGTAAATGTACTGCAGTTTTCCACTGGATTTGTTTTCTTTTGTGTTTTTGCAAAAGTTTAGCAGAACAAGTAACTTTTTAGTTGCAAAAAAGGTTAAAGATAAAAATAAAAAGCATTTATGATTTGGCACAAAATTCATGAACCACGTGTGTCATTTTGAAGAATTGGGCACAAGAAATGTAAAAAAAAAAAAGTGACTTTAAAACCATCTCACAAATGATGAATCGGGCCCTAAATGTTGTTGAGGTTTGGCGCGTTAGTGAAATGAGGCTTTGTTATACTTATTGACTGAACTATTTGATGTCTTTTAGGTACGGGATTAAAAATCGGGATGAAGTGGTTTTTATTAAGAAACTGAAAAAGAAGTACTGATTGGGTCAGTGGCATTTTATCTAGTTCCCTTGTGAATGATTTTGTCATTAAGTAGATATAGCTGTAAATATTACAGTTTCGGTAGCATTTTTCCCTTTGGTAACGCCTGCAGGACATATAGGAAAACCCTATGGAGAAGAGGGACAGATCACAGCAGGACTCGCGGAGCTTAGGCTGGGGTCACACTGCCGTATGATACGGCTAGTGCTATGTGATAAAACATGGCATAGCACTCGACCCAGTGTTATTCTATGGGGCAGATTAGATCAGCAATTATTTTCTCATGCTGATTTGGCGTGACCGAACAATGGCAGAATGCAGCGGGTGCATCGGAGAATTGGATCACACACACCCATACTACACTATGGGTGTGTGTGAAATATTGGACTGCACTCAGATGTCATCCCAGTGCAGTCTGATATACACCGAGTCAGACCATGGAGGAGATGGTGAAAACTACTTTCTCCATCTCCTCCACTCCTGTGCTCTCATATATTCCAGGCTTTTATTACTGTAGGTGGAGATATTCGTGCTGTATGGGGTCTCACTGTCTTCTGTCTTTATTTTTTACAGAGTCCGTCATGTGTGGAAGCAGCCCGTGATGGGTGACAAAGCACGGACCCTGCCGATGTCTGCCGGCAGCTCGGTCTATTTATCCTAATCTTTTTTTAATTACAGATGTCCTTTTCACAGTCTTGTATAATAAAAATTCAGAAGTGTTTTTATCATTTATTTTGTCTGTGTACAGCTAGGCTTCATGGAAATGGTTCAATACTCCATCACTAGGACAAGCTATAGCCTTACAGGTTGTCAGCGCCTTCCTGTATTGCTGGAACGAATAGTACGGTAAATATTCAGTGTGTCGGTAGATCTCATAGAATAAAAAGATGCTGCAAAGCCCCTTTAACTATCAGTATTTGGTACCACTCCAGCCCCCTAAAACAAAAAGCTTTGTGGTAAAGGCTTCTTGAACGCTAAAACTAGCAATATTAATATAATGAAATACAGATGTAGCAAGCATTAAATTCACACTTAATGCAAAAGAAAAAAAAAGCGTAAGAAGGTTTCCTCCATCGTGGTATGTAATGTGCCAAGTTAATGTTTACATCCTATGTGACTGCTTAACCCCTTAACATCCAAAGACAGACACAGTCCGTCATGGGCAGGTGTCAGTTCCCGCACCAGGACGTACTGTGTTACTGTGTCTGTCATGCATTTAAACTATCACTAACAGCCAAGAGCGGTGTCAGTGCCTCCCATGGCTGATAACCCCCTAAATGCTGCGATCAAGTGCAATTGCAGCATTCAGCAGAGAGACAGATTGACGGGAGCTCCCTCTGCTTTCAGGTCAGCGTCCCCGCGAAGTCACTGCAGGGGCCGATTGTTGCCATGGTGACCTAGGCTCGTCAGGGCGACCCCCGGATTACCAAGCTACAGAAAGCTTCTGAGACCATCCTGACAGCATGGTATGGTGCCAGAAGCTTTCAGAATAGGTATAGTACACTGCAATGCTAGTGCATTGCAATGCATTATGCCTGCAATCAAAGTAAAAGAAAAAGTAAAAGTCCCATAAAGGGACTAGGTAAAAAAGGAAACATTTTTAAAAAAAAGTTGTAAAAAATCTTACAAAATAATAATAAAAATCCACTAATAAATACACGTATTTATGTAAAAAAAAATTTAATAAAAATGTACACGTTTGTATCGCCGCGTCTTGAACAATCCGATCTATAAAATTGTCATGCTAGTTAAGCCCTTTAGTGAACGCCGTAAAAAAAACCCACAAAAAAAAGTAGCAACATATGCTTTATCATCATACCGCTAGGAAAATATGGAATGAAACATGATCAATGTAAATAAAAATAGTATCACTGAAAATGCCATCTTGTCCCGCAGAAAACAAGCCGCCAAACCGCTCCTGAAGCAGAAAAATAAAGTTATAACTCTCAAAATAAAGTGATGCAAAAATAATTATTTTTTCTATAAAAGTTTTTATTGTGTAAAAGCTCCAAAACATAAAAAAATATATAAATGTGGCATCGCTGTAATCATACTGACCCTGAAAAATAAAGCGGCCTTATCAAGTTCACCACACGCAGAATGGAGAAAAAAAAAATTCCTGAATTGCTGGTTTTTGTTCATTCTGCCTCCACAAAAATTGGAATAGAAAGCGATCAAAAAATTTAATTTGCCTGAAAATGGTACAAATAAAAACGTCAACTTGTCCCGCAAAAAACAAGCCCTCACATGACTGTGTGCCGAAATATGGAAAAATTAAAGCTCAAAGATTGCAGTAAGACTCGGCGCACATTTATCCTGCACTCTACACTGAGCGCTTACACCAGAGTTTCCGTGTAAATCTCTGAAATATGTGATTCAGACAGAACCGCCGGCAGAAGATTCCCTATAATGAGGCATATGGAGGTTATGTGAACGCCATAGGACATGTGATCCGGGTGTGTCCGTCTTTTTAGGCGTGCATAAAAACGCAGTATACCATAGTTTTGTGCACCTAGGAAAGGAAGGACAACGCTGAACAGAAGCCAGACGGAGTCCAGAGTAACTCTACTGCCTTATTATAGTGATTGGATCCCTAGGGGGTTTCATCTGTCACGTAGTTCGGAAATTCAGACGGAAACCCCAAGGTAAGTGCTCATTGTAGTGCGCCAGATAAATGTGATCCCAAACATGAAAAATGTTCCCAATAAAAGCTTCAACTCAAGCCACAAAAAAAACCAAGTCCTCACTCAGGTCCGTCATCTGTTAACGGAAATATAGGAGGCGTCCACGTTACTGGTAGCACAAAGGCTATGGAAAAGCAAAATGGCTCATATATGCTGCTAGTTCGAAAATCTTACCCACACATCCTTTTATAAAGGGAAATTCGAGATAATACCTCTGTTAGTATACGCCATATACGCAGCACCCCAGTAGGTGGGTGGAATGCCTGGATATAAAATCAGTCTCTGAGGGTGAAACCACTGGCCCTTCCCCAGTGTTACAGCCTTCCCAATCTGCTTTCCAGGAATCAGGCGCTGATGCCTCCTGCCCACAACCTCCAGTTGCAGACACAACAGTCAGCAACCACATCCAGTTTGTTGTCCCAGCGCAGTGTTCAGTTGTCCCTTAGCATATATGTCTGTTCACATTGTTAGATAGGGCTTACATATTTGTTAGCATTTTACATTGTCTGGTGCTGGACAAAGACATTGCTGGCTTTTCCAGGCTCCTAAATAAGTCTTGTGTCTCTATTAAATTTGGGTGCTAAAAAAAATGGTGGTTTTCACGATTCATGTTTATATTCATGGCAGGTCTGATTCTGCTATAATTTAAATGTAGCTTTTTTCCTTTCAGGCCAGCAAGGGTTAATGTCAGTTTCCTTGCTGGTGTGGGTGGTGACCACTCCCTCCATCCTTTACATAGTCACCTGACGCATCAGCTGACTGTTGGTTATAGTTTTCTATGTAGACAAGCCTTGGAGTTGCATCTCACTGGTGTCAGCCCTAAATCTGCTACTTCTGTGGAGTTCGGAGTCCTGTTTCTGTATGCTCTGCGGTGTGGAGCTTGGCAGGGGAGCCTGGAGCTAAGTTACTTGTGTATTTACCTTGTCTGTTTCATGCTTGTCACTATTCCCTGTGTTTGTACCATCCCGCAGTGGTGAGGCTAGTGTCCTTGCCAGCCAGTGCACTAGCCAGGGTATTGTGAGGTGACAATTAGGGATCAGGCGCGTGACAGCGGTGGGGGGTACCAGCATAGGGCGTTAGGGATAGGGACAAGCTGTGTTAGGAGGAGCCTCATCCGTCATTCTTCATGGAGCGAGGAACAGCTTGTGGGGATTACAGTCTCCCTTCTCAAGGGTGAGCCCCAATCCTGGGCCTTCTCCGATTCACCAGCTTTGGGGTTTGTGGATGAATTTTTCACTGCATTGTTACTGGTGTATGGGGATCTTGATGGCGTCTCCCTGGCTGAGTCTCGACTCCATAAAATCAAGCAGGGGGTCCGGCCAGCTGAGGAATACTGCTTAGTTTTGGAGATGGGCCACTGACATTGAGTGTAATGACCCTGCTCTTAAGGAGCCATTTCTGTCAGGGTCTGTCAGCTAGGCTTCAGGATACTCTGGTACAGTATGCTACTCCTGGGTCCTTGGAGGCCGCCATGGTCCTTGCTCTCTGGGTGGATAGGCACCTCAGGGAGAGACATACACCGAATCAACCCCCTGTTTCTGGGGAGGACACACTGGTGCAGACGGATGAACCCATGCAGGAGTGAGAAGTTTCTTCTCAAACTAGGTTGCCTGCGGTTCGCCGTGGGGCAGTACGTTTTTTTTGTGGTCTGACTGATCATTACATCAACGTCTGCCCAGCTCATGCCAAAGTATGTACTCCATCACAAAAGCCGCGTTCCCCTGGTTGTGTGGAGGGAGGCAACCAGGGTGTGTATATTTGCTCCACTTTTACATCTCAGTTTATCATTTTGGCTGAAGTGGTGGTTGGTGGGGAAACTGAGAGTATACCGATTCTTGTGGATAGTGGAGCTGGAGTCAATGTGGTAGATTCTCGCTTTGTTCAGACCCATGGTCTGATCGGTAGGACGCTGACGAGACCCATTACCGTTCGGGCAATTGACTTATGTTCCTCTCAGCCAGGGGAGCGTGACCCAAATCGTAGATAATATTAACCTGCGTATAGGGACTCTTCATGAAGAGTCTCTGTCATGCTACATCTTGGAGGGCATGCCTACTCCCATCGTCTTAGGCCTTCCCTGTCTCGAGTCACAATCTGGTCATAGATTGGCGGTCCAGGGAAGTAGTTTGTTTGGATCAGTCCTGTAAGGAATATTGCCTGGGAGCTTCGATCTCTACGGTCCTTTTCAAACCTAGACCTTCTTCTCCAGAGGTGGCAGCTAAGGTGCTTCCAGGGAGTAGGGGCATGACTCAACCTTCACAAGTTAACCCTGAATCTCGGAGTCCTCCCAGGAGGAGTTATCAGGGGATGGTGGTGGTTCCCTCTGTATATAGCAAGGGTATGAGTTTGGTGACACAGGGGGATGCCTCTGTTGTCTTCCTCAAAGAAATCACTATCTTTTGACAAATACATGCTGGAAATAAACCTTCAGGTCCGGACCTGTATGTGAACGAATACGTGTGGGTGTCCACCAAAAACGTCAGGTGGAAGTACGCATCTGGGACTTAGAGTTCTAGGCTGATCGGGCCATATTGGGTGTCGGCCATTCTCAGCCCGGGGTCTTTCCAGCTGGAGTTACTTCCAGTAATGCAGGTACATAACGTATTTCACAGGTCAGTGCTCTGGAGATTTGTTGTGCCTCCAGAGCCTACGATATTACCATCTCCATCAGGCTGCGTTTGCCGTAACCTTGAGGATCAGGTGACTGCGGAGGTGAATCCTAGCTAGATGGATCAGATCCACAATCTAGCATATTCATCAGAAGGAAGAACACCTCCGGAAGTCATCAGAGCACATTCCACAAGGACAGTCTCTACTTCTTGGGCGGAGAGAGCAGGTGCCTCTGTGGACCAAATTTGTAAATCAGAGACATGGTCCAGCTTGAGCACCTTCTGCAAACACTTTAAGTTGGACGTGTTGTCTAGTCAGCAAACTACCTATGAAAGGAAAGGCCTCCAAGCAGTTATCTCGCCCTAGTACTTTAGTTTGGTATTCTATGTGCTGTCAAGAGGGATGTTGTGGAAAGGGGGAATTAGTCCTACTGGTAATTGCATTTCCAGGAGTCCATCATGACCGCACTGTTACATCCTGTCCTTTGAGTTCCTTGTGCTTATGTGAATTAACATCTGCATAAGGAAGTTCAATAAAATTAAGGTGCATCCATCCTGGTGTGGTACTTTGAAAAGGCACTGATGGGTGTGGGTTGGAGGGGTCTTTTAACCTCTCGTGTGCTTCTTGTCCCTATGGAGGATAAGAAAGATGACCTCCTATGTGTTGTCATGAACTCCTGGAAATACGATTACCGGTAGGACAATTCCCCCTATTTAAACTGTACATTAAATGCTAAAATGAAAAATAAACTGATAAACCAGGTCCTGGAACAAGGTAAGGAAAAAGTGAAAGCACAGAAACAAAGAAAAAGTCTGGGCCCTTAAGTACTAACTTGACTTGTTCCATGAATGTTTTCTTACACCAGTTTCCTTTCATAGTTTAGTAATTGGAATGGGTATTTGTTTTCTTACTGTATATATACTGTACATCCATATAGGTCCATCATGCTTCTGGTCAGAAACAACAAATCACCTTCCAATCCTGTTATATTCGCAGACATTAGGATAGATTTATAACAATGGGAGTTTACATACTAAGCAACTTAATCTTGTCCTGTGCTATATTTATTACCTCCAGCGCAACATCTATAACAGAACTATTAAGTGGTTGTCTCATTAACCCGCTGCCTACCACTTACTGATGATCATGTCTAAGGAAAGGCGAGTAATGTTTCAACCCCAGAAAACCCCTATTTGTCTGGTTTTCCAATTTCACAGCTTTTCCTTTGGGCATGACAATCCTGTATTTACTGACCAGGGACGTAGTGTGCTGTGGTCAGATCTGTTTTTAGACTATTCTGTGATGTAGGTCCCAGAATTATCTGTGAACTTAAAAGAGAAATGTGGGCACTTCCTCCTGCCAGCTGGTATTTCCTTCCCGCTCTACTACTTTCCTTCAGGATTTATATCTGTATTCTACAACTGGGCTACATATATATCCAATTTAAGACAACAGGAACTCTAGTGCCAACTATTGGAAGTAGCAATCCTATAAGTCTGTATCAACCCTTTTAAAGGGCCTTGCTGCATGACTTGGGATGTAAAGGTAAACAATAATCTCTATATGCAGACACCTGTTTCGGGGTTCTTACCCCTCATCAGGTAGCAGACTGGTTGGCTTGGTTTCATCTCCTGATGGTGCTTTCACACTGAGTTCAGTGGCTCCTTCGGGGCTTACATCCAACCCCCCACCTCGCAAACGGAATCCGGGAGTACGCGCTGACAGGGCTATAGACTATAATGGCGCTAACAGATTGAACGTGCACTTTGACATACATCATTTTTTTGGTGTGTATGCCTATTTGAGGTGGAAAGCCAGACACAGTCTATTACTACACAGTAGGCACATTTGCTGTGTCGGCACCATTATAGTCTATGGCCCCATCGGCGCATACCCCCGATTCCAGTTATGAGGGGGGTTCGGACATAAACACCAACAGAGCCATTGAACGGGTGCCTGGACGCAGTGTGAAAGCACCCTTAGTCATATGGCAACATTATTTAAAGGGTCAATATTGATTTCTAGGATTGCGCCTCCCAATTGGTGACACTAGAGACCCTGTTCTCCTCTGTGAAGTAGCTACTTGCATATTTTATTTCCCCGGGAGCACTGCAATGCCCATAAGGCTTCCTACACCACCTTGAAAGTCCTTAAGGAGAAGCTTAGACCCCTTTTGTACTGTTAAGGATGTACAGACATCTCTTCCCCGTGTGAAAGGAAAACGTGACAAAGTAAATATACTTCAAGAGGCAACGATTCAAATTAAATAAATTTATTCATTACCGAATATTACACATAAAAAATGACGTCCGCAATAAATAGAAATAATGGAGTAATAACTTTACAAAACCCATTTATTCCAGTTCACTTCAGAAGGGAAGATTCCCCCCAGCCTCATCGTGCAGTCAATGCTGGGCTCATAAAACACGGTGAAATCCTCTGATAGCTTGCTGCTAGTGTACATCGCTGGGACTCCAGACTTTGAGAAGAGAGATACTTTGGCAGAGTTGTCTAAGTAGCACTCTTTTATGCAGCCCATTTGTTTCAGCACCTTTAGGAAAAAAAAAGTTACAAGTCTGATTAAGAACAATAACTGCATAAGCCAAAAAAATGTAGGAGACTCATTACACATCAATTTACTGAATGGTTCTACCATGGTCAAGTGGCAAAAATGATACAATCAGAAAATCTCAAAACTAGCTGCCTGGAAAAGAAATGGGGTAAGGTTTCTCCTTGTGGAGAGTGACATACCAGCTCTGGCGTGTCGAGGTAAGGAGGCTTACCAGGGCTGGTATGTCACTCTCCACAAGGAGAAACCTTACCCCTTAGACCCTAGTCCAGAGCCTCTCATCTAGCCAAATCAGATCTCTCCTACTTTGTTGACCAATAGTCCGAAACACCGTGTCTGCAAATGGAGATACTGATTTGGCTTTTATCCTAAGTCATATTACAAGACTCGTTAAAGGGTTGATTGTGACTTGTAGGATCGCTACTTCCAATAGGTGGCGCTATAGAGTTCAAGTCCTCTTTTTTTGAAGAGGCAATTTGCATATGGAAGAGAAATGGACATTGTTAGCCTAGTTTCACCTAAGCGCTGTACTATGGGTTTTTGAGCCACATATTATAAGTTAGTAGTCCCACAGTCAGGCTGAGATGCTTGGCCATAGGGTGGTGTCCCAATATAAAAAATGACCATCTGTTGTCTGGAGAGTCATACTGTTTATCACGTTTCTGTGGGATGTCCACCCCATGCCAGAACCTAGTTTGCCGCTGGCTGTGGTTGGTCGTAGATGCACTGGTGAAGCTAATGAAGAGCTGCAAGCAGCCGCCATTGTCACTCTTATGGACATTAAATTGAGCCGCAGAGTGTGAGCGACCTGAAGATCTATGTAACTTCTCCTTGTCTCCATCATGTGATGAAGGAGAACGGGAGACAGGGTCCCCAGTTCTGGGGATTAGTGGGGGCCCACATCAACATTTAAAGGAAGACTATAAAACATTACCTGTAATAACTCTAGTATAATGACAGGCTGCAGCACGTCATTGTAATGTTGGATCAAGCTATGCTGTGTGATCCCAGGCTTGGTCATTACTTGGTATAAAACCGCCTCCATCATTCCTTTACAGACTGGTTTATTTAGGCTGCCATCCACAATCCTCCATGGTCTTCCAAGAAAGCAAAAATCTAAATCCCTAGAAGAAAAAATAAATTATTTTTCTAAAAAAAAAATAAAATATCCATCATTCAGGTTACCCAACCTTATGGGCTGCGCTAACCCCAAAAGGACAAAGTATATTCTTAATTAAAACAAATAATAGGTCATCTATGGAGGGCAGCTTATAGTACTGTCTAACTTATATTCTGCATGTGTAGCAGTCTGCCACCAGAGTTTCCGATAATGATAACGAGAGGTTGGGGCGTTCTCACACTGCACTGTGATAAGCTGATTCTGTCTAGCTCATCTGCAGATGTATAACTAAATAACTCACCTCTCGTTTAGTGTCCCCATAGAGTCTCCTGAAAGAAATAAAGTAAAATATTAAAAAGACTGTTGCTTTGCCATATCATGCTTAGGAAATATAAGAACAAGACTTAACCACCATCTTTTACATATAACTCGTACAGTGGGCGAAATAATTATTGAACTCCTCACCAATTTTCTATGTAAATATATTTCTAAAAGTGGTATGGACAGGACAGGAAATTTTCACTAAAAGTCGGTAACAACCCATCCAATCCTTATAGGCAAATAAATCAAACCATATATTAAGTTATATGTAATAATTAGGAATGACACAATGAAAAAGTATTGAATACATAAGTGCAAAAAGCCATGGAAAGTCATGACACCAACTGGAATCTATCAGTAATTAGAAAGCAATCCTGTCACTTAGCAAAAAATAATATCAGCTGGTTCAACTGATGGTAATGAGACACCATTTTGTAGGCCAAGATACCACACAAGAAACATCTCATGATAGGTAAAACCAGTGAGCTGTCTTAAGACATTTGCAACCTTATTGTTGCAAAACATACTGATGGCCTCGGTTACAGAAGAATTTCTAAACTACTGAAAGTTTCCAATGAACACTGTTGGGGCCATAATATGGAAGTGGAAAGAACATCATTTCACCATAAATCGGCCATGACCAGATGCTCCACACAAGATTTCTGACAGAGGAGTGAAAAGACTTATCATAAGAATGATCCAAGAGCCAAGGACCACCTGTAAAGAGCTGTAGTAAAACCTGGAATCAAAGGGTATGATTGTTTCAAAGAAAACTATAAGTAATGCACTCATCCTCCATGGCCTGCATGCATGAACACCACGCAAGACTCCATTGCTGAGCAAAAAGCATGTTCAAGCACGTTTACAGTTTGCTCAACAACATTTAGACAAGCCTGTTAAATATTGGGAGAATAAAGTCTGGTCAGATGAGAATGAAATTGAACTCTTTGGATGCCATAATGCACACCCTATTTGGAGGCCAAAAGGCACTGCATATCACGAGCATCATGGTGTGGGGCTATTTTTCAGCGTATGGCACTGTCAAACTTCATATGACTGAAAGAAGGTTGATTGAGAAATGTACTACTGAAACATTCTTGATACAAATCTGCTGCCATCTACCAGGAAGATGAAGATGAAAAGAGGGTGGACATTTCAGCAAGAGAATGATACCAAACACAAAGCCAAAGGAAACTTTCAATTGGTTTCACAGAAAGAAAACAAAGCTGCTAGAATGGCCCAGCCAATCACCTGACCTGAATCCAATGGAAAATGTACAGAAGGAACTAGAGCTCAGAGTTCACAGAAGGACCCAGGGAACCTTCAGGATCTGAAGAGTGTTTGTGTGGAAGAATGGGGCCAAGACACCTAAGCAATGCATGTGACTAGTTTTTCCATACAGGAGGCATCTTAAAGCTGTCATCGCCAGCAAAGGCTTTTGTACAAAGTCTCATTTGTCATTATTACTAGGGGTGAGCGAACCGGAAAGATCAGGGTTCGCAACAGGCACCTAGTGTACAGAACACGTACTTTTTATTGTATTTCCTGTTTGAGTTCCTCAGTCTAATAAATTTTGTTGAAAGGCTACAGAGCAGCCAATCAACAAGCTTTTAGACTGTGGGCACTTCCGAAGCCAAGAATTGGCTTGGCTGTGATTGGCTGGAACAGCACGTGACCTGGCCTGTATAAAGGCCTTATCATGAATGCAGTCGCCATTATGCTCTCATTAGTGTAGGGATAGGACGCAGCTGCAGTGAGGGACAAAGAGTTCCTGTGCACTCTGCAAGAAAAAAAAAATGCTGAGTGTACTCTGCAACCCATATCTGTGGTAGTACTGTGCTAAAAGAAACTGTGTGTACTCTGCACCCCCCTGACCGTGAGAGAACTGTCCTGCCGCTGTGTGTACTCTGCACCCCCCACCTTTGGGAGTAATGTCCTTTAACCCGCTATGTGTATTCTGCACCCCCCACCTGTGGGAGTACCGTCCATTAAGCCGCTGTGTATACTCTGCATCCCCCCCTGTGGGAATACTGTCCTTTAAGCCGCTGTGTGTACACTGCACCCACCCACCTTTGGGAGTACTGTCCTTTAAGCCGCTATGTGTATTCTGCACCTCCCACCTGTGGGAGTACTGTCCATTAAGCCGCTGTGTATACTCTGCATCCCCCACCTGTGGGAGTACTGTCCTTTAAGCCGCTGTGTGTACTTTGCACCCCCGCCTGTGGGAGTACGGTCCTTTAAAATGCTGTGTGTACTCTGCACCCTCCCGCCTGTAGGAGTACTGTCCTTTAAACTGCTGTGTACTCTGCACCCCCCACCTTTGGGAGTACTGTCCTTTAAAACGCTGCGTGTACTCTGCACCCCCCCATGTTTGGGAGTACTGTCCTTTAACCTGCTGTGTGTATTCTGCACTCTCCGCCTGTGGGAGTACTGTCCTTTATGCCGCTGTGTGTACACTGCACCCACCTTTGGGAGTACTGTCCTTTAAGCCGCTATGTGTATTCTGCACCCTCTGCCTGTGGGAGTACTGTCCTTTAAAACGTTGTGTGTACTCTGCACCCCCCACGTTTGTGAGTATTGCCCTTTAACCTGCTGTGTGTATTCTGCACCTTCAGCCTGTGGGAGTACTGTCCTTTAAGCCGTTGTGTGTACTGTGAACCTCCCGCCTGTGGGAGTACAGTTACTTTTGAGAAATAAATTGCATCATCCATCTCATTGCCATTAGTAGGCCAAATAATTTTTCAGGAACAGTGTGTGTCTTCTATTAGTCTGGGAAATAAAAAATTACCATAATCCGTCACTGATTATTACTCTCAGATTAGGGCTTGCTTTTTAAGCTACCCTGCGACAGCAGTCAGGGAAGGGCTCTGTAAAGCCCCACTCCCCTTTGGAAGTGGGTGAAGAATATCCCGGCCCTTAAAGATTTGCCCAGCAGTGGTGGCTTGAGCAAAGTGCATCTGTGACTGCGCTTTTGCTGTTTCGATGCGAGTGACTACAGAGTAGATATTCCAGCGCAGAACAGTATCCACTTCAAGCTACTAATACAGACCTACAAAGTCATCCATAATCTGTCCCCCCCCACGTTTGAACTAATCTCCCACCACCGTAATCTCTGGTCCTCCCAAGACCTCCTTTTCTCCTCCACAATCGTACGCTCCTCATCCAATCGCCTGCAAGACTTCTCCCTAGTATCCCCCATCCTGTAGAATTCTGTGTCACAAAACGTCCGATTATCTCCTACATTCAGAACTTTCAAGCGGAACTTGAAAACTCGTCATCAGAACAGCTTACAGCCTGCAATGACCCTGCTGACCGTTTTCACTACCCCTCCCATGTACTTATACTCCACAAGTGGTTGGGCATCAGTGCACTTAATTTCTTCCAATTGTTGGCCAGGTTCAGGTGGACGAGAACTAGAACGACAGCCAGCAGAGTTATCAAAAAGCAGAAGTGACTTCTGCATGACTTGGGGCTCAGACTGCTTGTCTGATTTGTTAGGGGCTGAGGTGGAAGACATATGTCCATGGGCCGCAGGTGGAAAATCTGCGCTTGAGTAGGGGACCGGGTGGAAGACAAAGCAAAGGGACTGAAGGCACTTGCAGTCAACCAATCTAGAACCACCTCTACTTCTTCTGCCCTCACCATTCATCCAGCAGTCCTTTTCAGTGATTTGCATTATATACTAGATCATTACCTTCCCAAGTTCTTACCTGCATCCATTTTTGGAGTGAAGATGTCACAGTCGGAAGCTCTTGGCTCTTCAGAAACTGCAGTGTTTTCTGCATCATTTGAATTCTCAGAATCCACAATCTCTAAAAGTTCTTTCTTTCTTGGCAGCTCATTAGTACTTTTATCACTATCGGCCTGGTCCTCAGACGCTTGCTGTGCCACTTCTGGGCAGTCAGAGTCTTTAATTAGTAGTGTCTCTTTCAGGCTGTAGGAGTGCAGAACCCAGGGATCGGCATGACCCATGGCTACCAGTCTCACACAAGCTCCTCCAACTTGTAGCACTTGTCTATATGTTAAAAGATCCTAAGGGATCACACAAATTGTAAAGTTAGTTGTGAACCTACAGTATTAGTAACTTTTTCTAACGAGCAACTTCACCAAGTTGTTAAGTTTTTTAGTCTGACCAGTTTTGCAATATTAATATTCCTGGAATTACTGGGCAACAGCTAATAGGGCACCATTATAGCTTTCAAGAATGGCAGATATGATTGGCCTAATTAACCTGTTATATCCCACAATCAGAGGTTAAAGCATAACTTCAATTACAACATAACTTGACAAACAAGACTAAGTCCGCTTGTCTGTCTTCAATTACTGCACACGAATCAATATCCCAAAAACATAGAAAAAGGCCAAAGTTGGAACCAGGATCTTCAGAAAAGTCAGAACCTGGAAAAGATTTCACAAACGACAGAGATGCATATATTCCAACTATAATGCAGCATTTCCTAGAGAAAACTCACTTATCTAAACCGTCACACAACACGCGAGTGCCACACTCCAAGCTGGTCTGCATAGAACAAAAACTCTATAACCAATGATCAGGGGATGGATCATGTGACTATTTAAAGGGAGGTGGGAGTGGTTACCAACCGACATCAGCTGACCAGCCGAAAAGAAAAGCCAGCATGAGACTGACATTAACTCTTACAGGACCAAAAGGAAAAAACAACACTTAAATTTCAGGAGACCCAGAGCTGCCACAAATCCCATGATTCGTGACACATGGCCCCCACTTTCATGAGCCCTGTGCTTGTTCAAAGTC
>VIAB01005124.1:104991-118849 GCA_009801035.1 Oophaga pumilio | reverse complement strand
TGTAGGGTCACCAGATTATATGGAAATGTGCTGTAGGGTCACCATGAGATTATATATGCAAATGTGCTGTAGGGTCACCATCAGATATAGGGGAAATGTGCTGTAGGGTCATCGTCAGATTATATGGAAATGTGCTGTAAGGTCACCATCAGATTATATGAAAATGTGCGGTAGGGTCATCGTCAGATTATATGGAAATGTGCTGTAGGGTCATCGTCAGATTATATGGAAATGTGCTGTAGGGTCACCGTCAGATTATATGGAAATGTGCTGTAGGGTCACCATCAGATTATATGGAAATGTGCTGTAGGGTCATCGTCAGGAATAGAGGAAACGGCGACTCCTGGGTCACCGTCAGATATAGGGGAAACGGCTGCTGCAGGGTCACCGTCAGATATAGGGGAAATGGCTGCTACATGGTCATCATTCTGGATGGCTGTTCTCTCCTATCCTATTACTTGCAGTGCTGGTAATGCGGTAGCAGGCCGGGCTGTGGAGTCTGGGTCCATTTCTGTATTAAATGGACTGACAAAATATATACTACATTGGGTACAGTAGTTCAGTGCAGGATGTGATGTAAATGTTTTCATAAGAATTTGTGAAAGTTGTGAAATGTCCTATAAATGTCTGTTCTGTACCTGATCTGAGGATCGGCTCTTGGTTCAGATGAAGCTGTGCTGCACTTTATGCACATGCTCAGTAGGGATCGGTGCTGTGGGGGAAATTGAGGAGTTGGAGGTTTGGCTTACTGACTGGTTATGGGGGTGGAGGCGGGTGGCTGCAGCGCTATAAAGGTGGGGTACACAGATATAATACATCCGTCTGGCAGTGGCCGTGGTGCTGTCGCTGCATTATATCCTTATTATATCCTACACCTGACTGTTCTTTCTTGCATCATCTGTTGGATCCTGAATATGGGGCCGGTGATATCTGCAAAAGTTTTGTGATCACCAACAGTATAATACAGTGACTATCTGTGATCGGAGGAGGGGATGGTGTTTATATTGCGTTACTACATTAATAGGCTAATAATTAGAATTACAGCTTGTGCTGCCCCCTGGCAGGACGCCCCATGTGTCTAGTGTGATCTGATTTGTATGGGTACGTGGGTGCACAGCTTAGTCATGTACCCGTGCTGACAGCCTCCTGAGACGGTGGTGGGGTCAGTTTGCTTTCTGAGCCCTGTGTAGATCAGCAGGAGCAAATATATCACAATAAATGTGGAAAGACCTTGTGCTCATGTGCCACTTAGATGAGACCAAAAGACCAGGTAGCCGCTCGTCCCTCACTCTCAAATTGAAGTTTTTCATGATCCAACGGGTTTTATGGGGTGGCCACCCCCTTATGTCTGTGGCTTCTGGTGACCCTTAGCGGTGCGTCGTCTCCTGGGATTGCTCTTTATTACGCGTGTATAGCAGATTGCAGCACATGTCTGCGCTGTACAAGAGGGGCTCTGATCCTGCTCTTCTGTCTGCAGCTCTGCCATGTGGTCCTGTTTGTTTTCTTAGCTGAAAGTTACCAGCTTCCCCCTTCTTCCCTCCTCCACTGCTTTCTTCTTCCCATCATGGTCATTGGGGGGGTTACATTGGGGGATGGTGACCTGATCCTATTAAAGAATAAATAAGAGGGGTCTTACCAGGAGGTGAGAGGAGGGGGCTGCCCGACAGTCTGCTCTGCAGTCTGCCGCTTCTCATTTCCTTTGATGAAACATTCATTAGGTGTCAGAATGTATCTATTATTTACCTATTTGTAGCAACATTGACCCAATTGTAAATAGAGGAGGAAAGAGTGAGAATGTGGACTGGAAACGTATCGTATGAGCCCCGTGATACCGGTACCAGCTCCGTTACATGCATCCTATTATGCAGGACTGGCATCCGACAGGTGATACTGATGTATGAAGAGGGCATTGTATTCACATATATCACCTCTATCAATCTGCATATGAAAAAAGAGAGAAGGGAAGGAAATGGAGTGAGAGGATCCAAATTCAGCCATAAGGCAATGTGTGTCCTCATGTAGTGCACTGCTTCTAAAGGAGGGTAATCCTGTAATACCACATGCAATAGAAAATTGTGAGCCACACAGAAGAACTGTATGGGCCCGTATCATTGGAGAAGAGGGGGACCTCTTATAAACCTGCGCTACTTAGATTATCTCCTGATTGTTTTGCTCAATTTTGCATGAATCTCTATACTTGGATTCAATACATATAGACATATTTCTGGGATCCAAGTTTAGGGATTCATGCACAATTGAGCAAAACAGTTCCCAGGACCCTGGTCCAATGGCGGCCACCTTGGGTAGCCTGTGGTCGATGGATCAGATCCCTGTGAACCTCCTATCTGCCGGCATCCCCAACTCCTCTTCTGATTACTAGACCGAGCTTTACGTCACTTGTGCGTTGCTCTGCGTAATGGCATCTGAATCTAGTAGTCAGAAGATCCGCCGGTGAGGTCAGTGTACTGTAAGAGGTTTTCAGGACTTTGGAATTACTAACGTGGCTAATGGACCAGGGTCCTGTAATCTTTTTTTTTTTTTTTTTTTTTTTTTTTTGCTCATCTATAACTAAATGTCAATGTCTGGCATTTCAAACAGAAAAAAAAAACTTCACAAAATCTGTGACACTGTTGGATTTTCTGCAGTGGTTGCAAGGTTAAAGGAAAGTGCTAAGTCGTTCCATTCAGGACTCCAGGAGAGATGGATCTGTTTAGAGCTGACGTGTCTGCTGCCGCCACTTGTGAACCCTCTGTAAGAGGCTGAACAGACCGTTACCAACGTGATAGATCCCTGGCTGTGTGATCTCTTGCTGCGTATGTATATGTCCACCGCTTGTTGACCCGTGCAGGGTGGATTCTCGTAGCTGGCACAGTGAATTATTTATTCAGAGCAGGCGATGGCGTTTATCTCCCTTGTACACGTCTAATTATTCCCTCTGCTCATCACTGTTTATCTCGTCCTTTCAGCCTCCATTGTGCGCAGAACAGAATTATTTCAGTTTTTTATCCTCCACCTGTTGGCCATGTTCTCTGCATCCGGTGCCTCTCCAGCTACACTATAACTCCTAGCATCCTTGACTGCGTGGTTTGCATCAGCTGAAGTCACCAGATAGACTGCCCTTAAAACTGTGTTCATACCAGCAGTTCCAGGCATTTTTAGCATATCTGCTATATGGTCAGCCGTTATTGGGGCTGTCGGAGCCCCCTCCTGTACCTAGGGGTTTGGTAGAGAAAGTCTGGTTGTCTGATTCTCTTGTTTCCTCCTGGATAATGAAGCTTCTTCTCTAGCTATTAAAGGCATGTTTCCATCACTGAGTTATACTCAGGACCCCCCAGAGATGAGATGGCCGCTGCATCCATGTGAGATATTAATGGTCCATAATTCGGCTGACGGCTGTCTTAAGTAGATTAGTAGAGGGCCACTTAAAGGGGAAAACCTGTATTACTGTAAAGTCACATCTCGTTTCCTCCTTGTGCATGACATGGCTGATGATTATCTTATTTTCCTTTTGGAGATCATGTTCTCCCAGAAGTGTCCCTTTAATATAACGGTCTGTCTCCCATGTCTGTAGTGTGGCGTCTCCGTACTGCAATGTGCATGCATCATGGCACCCGGGGGCGTATGTCAGGGAATGTATTTTGCTTTTCTTCTCGGTTCCTTGTTCCGTGCAGTCAGGATCCTGTTGTTTGCTGGAGTATACGAGTCATGTACAGAATGGATATATCCTACAGGTGGCTGTAAACCGGTTTTCTTGCACGTTTTTATACTGGTGTCTTGTTTCTGGGGTAAAGGAGGCCTCCGCTCTAAATGTGAAACATAGATCTGGTGCGGAAAAGGCAGAAAGTTACGGCATGTCCTGCTTCTGAGAAGTCTGTCCTCCTTTGGCTCATCATAACTGCTCAATGAGCGAGTTGGTTTTCTCCCAAAATTTGGTGTTTTTCTGAATTGTTTATGATTACAAATTTTTCCTCCAGTTCACCAAATCCCCCCAGTTAAATGTGAGCAGTATGGCAGCGTTTGGCGTGCCACCCATGGGGGTTCAGGTAACAGGAGTTGGGTTCGGTGGAGTGATACTCGTGACACAGGCGCAGTGTCCGGTCCCATGTGTTATTTGTGCGCACCGCATGTTTGTGTTGTGAAATAGTTTCTGTGGAGGCTGCGCTCCTTCCCTCCGTCATACCAGCGAGCGCCCTTTGTCCTCCTGGAGCTCCGCTTATCTTCCACTGAGTGGGCATCTGTGGATTTTCAGTCTTCAGCTCGGAGTTATGTGCTGACAAACCCCAGCTCACGCTTCTTATCTGTACTCTGCTGATGTTACCCGAAAGACGTAGGTGTTGTCTGGAAATTCATATCTACATGTCCCACTTTGAAGGTACCTGCCAAAAATGTGGACGACGTGTAGGAAACTTCCAGCGTCTTCATATGGAAATGCTGGTCCTTTATCCAGCTTTATTATCCCATCCCGCTGCTGATCAATCAGGATCTCGCTCATTTTATGGCCGTAGACAGTGAAACTATCAGTGAGGAGCCCATACAATGCGAGACCTTACACAATGAGTATCTGGGGAGGCTTTTCTTCTGTGGTGGCTGTGGGCAGTGCATGGCAGCACCCTATAGAGTCTTTTGTCCGGCCGAAGCAGGTGTTAAGATTTACCCCTGACCCTTCCAGTGTTCTGGAGTTTCAGATCATAAAGGTTCTTAAAATTTCCTGTCGAAATTCTGTTCATAGATGACGAACACAGCCGACCCTTGGCATTGCCATGATTTCAGATAGGGGTGAATGAAGGCTTCCTCCATAAAGATTCTGTGGCATAGGCCAACACATCTCCTATTATAGAGCTGTATGCTTCACGAGAAGATGCAGGAAAGATGTATGTCTTTGTACCACTGAGGACTCTCAATTCTAAATATTTTTCTTGAGAAGATTGTGCCTCAAGGAAACGCCACCTGCATGAGATGATGCTCTCTCCCAAATTCCCCATATAAAGGGGCGCTTGGCCAAATATTTGTGTTTTCAAAGGGTGCAGCCCTGACTGCTCCTCTCGCAGAGGACAAAGGTTTTTAAGGCTGGCCACACACATTATTTGGCTACAATGCTCAGCCGACTCTCCCATAGACGAGCGCTCCATGGTCTGAGCACTCCTTTGTTCTCAGTGAGAAAGTCACAGACTGACACTTCAGCCAGCAGCTTATCTCACGGAGGGCAATCAGATTGGCAGTCCAAAATTGGACATTGACATCTCTTCCAACCATCAGTTGGCCGACACATTGAACGATCAACCGAACGCGTCGATGTTGGTGGGTTCATTTGATGTTAGTCTAATTGTATATAAGGCTTAAGAGTTTAAATTTGGACTGCCGTTCCTTAATCTACCCTGACATTATCTGTAGGGGAAAGTATTGCATGGCCGCCATACAGTTATACAACTTTGCAAGGTTTGGCCATCTTCATTCGAAGTGCCTTTGGGCCTTAACCAAATCCTAAGAGTCTGTTTACACGGTCCGACCTCCGATCAGTAATATTTTACTGGTGCTCGGTTGAGCGCTAGTTTACCCAGGCAGACCAAAGTAAATGGTGCGCACTGAACAAAGACTTCTATTCTCAGCAGTGCGAGCCCTGTTTACACAGGATGATGTGCTGTCGAGAATGATCATCTTTATGCTGCATAATAGGTCATTTCACCCAATGAAAAAGCGTTTTGCTGGAATTGCGAGAGCTTGTTGATTTGGTCAGTTGGGCTGATATCCAGCAGTATCGATCGCCTAGTAGACTGTTTTCCACCAGGTTCGGAGCCATGAGTTAGAGATCACCGGCCTATGGCTGGATGAATGAGTGCTATAGGTTTTCTTCCCTGCATTACCACCATTGTGGCCCTGTTAGTCACAGCATTGTCCCTGGTGGACTCTTTCATTAGTCATCCGCTGTAAGGAAACGAGCGCTGCTCTGCTGATTTGGTATAGTTCGCTGGAACAACAGCGCTGATTAGATCCTATCATGTGAGGCGCTTGCTGCAATTTCATGCTCTGCCTCTTGCCGCTTCCTGCCTTGTTACACGACTGCTGGAAATAATGAGATTTACTTCTGGATAAGGATTGATGTGGCCTGTGCGCCCAGATCAATGCACGAGATATGGCTAAGTAGCCGTACGGGAAGTAATATTCTGCGATAAATGGCAGCAAAAAATTACCGCGGTCGAAAAACAGGACAATGCAGAGAAGGTCTAATACCAGCAAACCGCAGCCAAAACTCCTAAAGGCCTTTCTACACGAGCTGATGATCGTCCAAATGATGATCATTGATTAGTAATTTTATTGTGATGAACGAGATCCTCATTGGTCAAAGAGATATGTCACCGACAAGTGAGGGGGGCAGACAATCCTAAACTATCGCCTATAAGAAGTCATCGTTACATGACATTGTAACCGAACACCAATTTCTTATGCCGTTATGCCAACAGTATCCGTTGCGGGCAGTAATCTGTCTCTTGTATGTTTCCCCCTTGTGCTAGGCTCGCATGACCTTGCTGTGTGCGTTAGCCATTTAAAGGGATTGTTGCACCCTAGACTAGCCCCTTAACGAGGACCTATCAAGAGCGCAGAATGACGGTTAAAAGCAATTTCAGGCGCTCGATGCCCCATTGGTGTGATCAAATATTTCTGTGCACCTCTTGCTTGTTTTCCCGCTGTCTTTACCCCCCCTTCTTTGATGGACGGCGCTGGCTTTACAGTCAGAGGAGGGCAGAGAGATTATTTAAATGTTTAGCTGCGCCAAGGGTGCACCCAGCCCCTGTGCTTGGTTTGTACAGTCATTCCGTGCTGACAGTCCTATTAACATGGAAGCCATGTACGTCTCTCAAACCAGCAAGCTTTGAGCCTTTTTTCCACCTAGAGAAGTCACTGCCGGCCTGGCATCCACTACAGCAGCGATGTATCGTAATATTACATCAGTGACATGAATTACATGGATGCCTCGAGTCCGCCGGAGCAAAAGCTGCTGCAGAGCATTGTGAGGCGCGCGGACAGGGCACAAATCTAATACATCGCGGAGAAAATAAGAGATCCATGTTTCAGCAGGAAAGCTGTGATTGTTTTCAGCCGATCCCGCCGGTGACTGTAGGTTGTGTCTGTACAGGAGGTTAGGCGGCACCTGGACTTACTGGGGAAATGTTCATCATCGGCTCTGATAGAAGAGGACCCCGCCGGCCTCGGCTTCCTGCACGTGTTCTGGCCGGGCCAGATGTTTTCTGGACCCCCCTGTGTGATTTCATCATTCTGTGTTTTCTGGGCCCTGATTCCTTCTCATTTTCCTAAATTGTCACCAATTATTAGGGAACACGAGTATCATTGGATGTAATGCGTGTCCTGCTTATTCCAGGGTGTCATTTACTTATGTAACTTTCAATCAAGGCCGGATGTGGCGCCAGCGTCCTTCATTACTCGGCACACGGCTGGCAGACCACAATCTGTACAGTAGTGTCATTTCTGTATTGTGTATGTGCAGACTGTTCACATATAAGAAAAAATGTCCTGCAGCCCTCATACCCCACAAGTTAAAACTGCTTTTGGGTTATGTAGCAGATTAAAGAAATTGTCCACATTGTCATGCTCTGTAACTTGTCATCCAAACTGTGCATGGATGGTTTCTAGTCAGCTGTATTCTGCAGCCCTATAGGAGCTGGAACTTCCTTTCTCAGTTTGCATTGTCTACTGTTATATGACTTGCCTCTGTTAGGGTGCTTTCACATTGCGTTTAGTTACACGTTTGTGGATCCTGTCGTGGGGGGGGGTTGAACCCTAATTCAAAACTGGATTTGGATCTATGCGCCAACGGGTCCTAGACTATAATGGTGCCGGCAGAGCAAACGTGCACGCGCTCTGACGTGCATCATTTTCAGGCGTATACCCCTACTGGAGGCAGAGACTCAGACGCAGTCTACTACATCTTGATGTCTGCCTCCAGTAGGGGTATATGCTCGAGAATGATGCACCGCAGAGTGTACGTTCGCTCTGCCGGCACCATTACAGTTTATGGCCACGTCGGCGCATACGTCAGAATCCCGTTTTGAGGAGGGTGGGTTCGGATGTATTCCCAGTCGTTACCACCGAGCGTATGTACTTGGCGCAATGTGAAAGCTCTTGTGCATGTGTACAGTGGAGCAGAGAGAACGTCCTTCCAAACTTCTTGTAATTCTTCTCGTCACTTTTGCTGCTAGAGAAGGATTAAATATGACCACAAACATCGGACAGCGAATTGTACAGAAGGGGGGCACCCAGGGACCACTCTTTAGAGTGATTTTTACTGACTTTGTGGGCCATTTTGGATAAATGAATCATGTTTCCGTTTTATTAGTCACTGCATTGGCCATCAGACCATCCAGAGGTCACGGAACCGTCTGTGGCCATTTCAGTTGTCAGGAACCTTTAGGGGTATGTGCACACGTTCAGTAATTGTCAGCGCTTTGGACGCAGAACATGTCTGCTGGGTCCAAAGTGCTGCCAACTTTTCAACGCAGGTGACTCCACATGTGATCACTGAACTGTGCGGAATCACCGCATCCAATACATTGTACGGGTGAGATTTATCTTGCGGAGACTCGCGCTTCCACAAGATAAATTGACATGCTGCGGTCTGGAAAGACGCGCCACAGGTAAGCCTCGGGCGTCGGTGCACACATAGTGGGCATGGTATTTCTTGAAATCCCATCTTGCTGTAACATCTGGACACTGGGGTTGGACGCTGGTGATGTATGCAGCGTCCAACCCACAGCGTTTACTGACCGCATACACCTACCCATAAGATTCTGCAGTGGTTCCTCCTGACACCTTGGGTAATTTTCTTCTCTGCAGACGTCTGCGCTGTTAATGGCATCATCACATAAGCAAGTGTTTGATTCATGTTTCTGCAATTGGATCATGTTCACAAAGCAAGTGGTAATTGTAACACAAGCTGAACAAATCCGCCATGTTTTTCTCATAGACACAGTCATGCATGCAAATGAGTGTGAATACATCTGTATTGATGTGAGGTAACACAGTATATACCTGTAGATCTGTATGGTTATATGCTCTCCATCCTACATATTGTATGGTTGAGTGAGATATATATATATCTTGGAAAGGATACTCAGTCAAAGTGAAAAATCAAATTACAGGCAGATCCAACTTCAGTGGAAATGCCTCAAGACAAGCAAATTATGCTCAGTAGTGTGTGTGGCCTCCACGTGCCTGTATGAACAATGCCTGTGCATGCTCCTGATGATGTGGCATGCGTTCTCCTGAGGGATCTCCTCCCAGATCTGGATTAAAGAATCAGTCAACTCCTGGACAGTCTGTGGTGCAGCGTGGCGTTGGATGGAATGAGACATGATGTCCTGGATTCGATTCAGGTCTTTTGAACGGGCAGGCCAGTCCATGGCATCAGTTCCTTCATCATGTAGGAACTGCTGACACACTTCAGCCTACCTCTGGCTAGCACATGGAGGGCTGTGTGGCCCTCCAAAGAAATGCTTCCCCACACCATTAGTGACCCACTGCCATACCGGTCATGCTGGAGGATGTTGCAGGTAGCAGAATGTTCTAAATGTCGTCACCAGACTCTGTCATGTCTGTCACATGTGCTTAGTGTAAACCTACTCTCATCCTTGAAGAGCACAGGGCGCCAATGTTGAATCTGTGATTCTTTGTCTTCTCTGGTAAATGCAAGTCCACTTGTGGACGTCGGCCCCTCATACCACCCTTATGGAGGCTGTTTCTGATGGTTTGCGTTTGAGCAGACACATGGATGTTAGTGGCCTGCTGGACATCATTTTGCAGGGCTCTGGAGCTGCCCCTCCTATTCCTCCTTCCACAAAGGAGAAGGTAGCGGTCCTGCTGCTGTGTTGTTACCCTCCCACAGCCCCCTCCATGTCTCCTGGTGTACTGGCATGTCACCTGGTATATGCTACAAGCTCTGGACACTGCTGACAGACACAGCTACCCTTTTTGCCACAGCTCGCATTGATGTTCTAGCTTGGATGAGCTGCACTATACGAGTAACTCCTATGGGTTATAAATACCGCCTCATGCTACTGCACAGTACCTCTAGGGGTGAGAGCAATGACAAAATGCAAAAAGTGAGCAAAACAGGCAAAAAGGATGACAACAGAGAGATGGTCTGTGGGCACCCCCTGCAGAACCACTCCAGTACAGGGGTTGTCATGCTAAATAACTTTCATTTATACCTGTTGTCTGTTCCATTTGCACAACAGCAGGAGAAATTGATTCACAATCAGTGTTGCTTCATAACTGGACAGGTTGATTTCACAGAAGTGTGAATGACTTGGAGATACATTGTGTTATTTAAGTGTTCCCTTTATTTTTTTTTTTTGAACAGTGTATATTTGTTTATATATCTCAATTCCCATGGGTATACTATTGAGTAATAGCCGCTAGCACCTGCCGCTTTTTCTTTTACAGAAGCAAACAAAAACTTCTCTTGAAGCCTCATGGACACCTGTGATCTTTAGCCTGTGAGCGGTGCTGGGGTATTTGGGCTACAGCCACATGGTGCCCACCTCGATCGTGTCGCAGCCACTTAGCATCGCACGTGGTACAGATACTTCTGGTGAATTCCCCTACATCACAGATCCCTCTATACAGTAGTTCTAGACCCCTCTGCAGTAAATGGACGATACATGCACTGCATATTTGTATCATTTTATAGAAAAGATGTGTATCTTCGTACCGTGTTAGCCAGTGGTATCAACCACTGAGGACTCTCAAGTCGAAATATTTTTCATTTTATAGAGAAATTTTTCTGACACACGACAGCAGATCTGTGAGCTCCGATCATTGCAGGGTACCACATCTGCATCTCGCAGTCCCGTCCTTGGTCTCCGTTATGGAGAAGCTTAAATAAAATTGTCTGTTGGATCTTTGGCGACTTGCTTTGGATGTGGTGCTGGATTTTCAGTAAATGAAATCTGTATTGATGTACTATTTTTTTTTTATCTAATACGGTGCAGAGGCTCAGAGTTTGAAAGCTGTATACCTCTGTTTTGCTTACTCGTTCCCCCTTGTGGCTGCCTTATCTTGGCACTTTAAAGGAGCATGGTCGCTGTCTTTACTTTACGCAGGTTGTCAGCGGCTTCTGTGTGTCTCCATGTTGTTGGTTTGGAAACACTGGATAAACTATTTTAGCCTTTAAGTCCAGATGGGTTTACACCAGCTGGCTTGTTTAGTCTCCTTTACACAGGCGGATACAATCAATATGGAGACTGAACGATTGTTAATTAGATCATTTGGTTCCTATGCAGTTTGTATATTGTTGCAGCACATCCACAGTCTATACAGCGAGATCAGCATTGATTATTCTTGTGCAGCATAAAGCTCCAATTCTCTGAGAAGTGAGTGCCCTTGCTCGCTCTTCGGCTGGGCCCGCGCCCTTGCTCGCTCTTCGGTTGGGCCCGCGCCCTTGCTCGCTCTTCAACTGAGCCCGCGCCCTTGCTCGCTCTTTGGCTGGGCCGCGCCCTTGCTCGCTCTTTGGCTGGGCCATGCCCTTGCTCTCTCTTTGGCTGGGCCGCGCCCTTGCTCGCTCTTTGGCTGGGCCGCGCCCTTGCTCGCTCTTCGGCAGCAGCAGATCCACAGTCTATACAGAGACTTTACACGGGCTGTGATGGCTGTTCTTACTCTTGGAGTAGACAATTTTCTGGTCTCTTGTACCGAATCCTCCTTAAACTGCTATGCCATTTTCAGGATGCACCCAGCGTTCTTTGTTACAGACGATTTCTGAAAAAATAGACCATTTGCTCTTAAAAACTCTTGATCAGTAATCTTGCCTCATTAGGGCTCATTCAGATGTCACTTTTTCAAAGACGTCTTCGTTCCGATTATAGTCTGTGGCGCTGTTCACATGTCCATGTTTCTTACAGAACAAGAGGTCCACACCATATTACAGAGACCTGTCCTAATTTGAATTGTGGCTCAAACGTGCCTGTCTGTGGGTCCCTGAAAAAAATCTGATGGCATACCTCACGTAAACGAAAGGAAAAACCGATGAAACGTCTGATTGGTAAAAACTGACTTTAATGAAAGCCTGATCCAAAACACTGATAAAAATCAATGCCGTCTGAATGAGCTCTGGATCTTCACCGTCTCTGGCAAAGCCCGGCAGAACTGACTCCGGTGGCTGCACCTGTGGGAGCTCAGGTAAATGCTGCCTGTTGAGGAGCCGATCTGTAGGGAGAGCCCACCTACAGCCTGGCCATGCTTGCATTATATGGAGGGGTTCAGGGGGTATCGCTGCTGGCCTGATAACTGTATCTAATCATTTGACTTCTGCTTTTTAGCCATCATTATATTTTATTTTACCAAGGGGCTCATGGTGGTCTTAAAATGGGAAAAATAATAAAACCTATTAGTCTACTGGATCCCTGCTTCTCTTATACTGGGGGCACCTTGTGACCGCTGCAGTTAGTCAGTGGCCCGATTGGCAGCGGCAGTAACCTTCTATCTGAGCCAGAAGAGGAAGGTTACCAGCTTTCTATGTCGCTTGGAAAATCATTACAGCCGATTAGTGAAGAGGAAAGGGTGGGATCTGGCGGGGAGTCCCGTGGGCCCATTTGTAAGGTGAGATATAGTGTTGGACAACCTCTTTAAGAGCAAAGGGACCTTCTGGACCGACATTGACCAGGAGCAAATCGGGACCTCTGTTATGTTTCCCCAGGCACAGCATCTGGTCTGCACGTGGGGCTTTGTAGTCTCCCCCCCCCACGTTAAAGGACCCTACTGAGCCTCTTAAAGGGGTGATTCACTTTTTATAGCCTATTTTTTTTTGCATGTATTTTTGACTAAAAATCGTTTTTGTAATTGCTTCATTAAACATTTTGCACCATCGCTGGCTGCATAATGAGTTAACTGAGAATTTGTCAGTCAGGCCTGCAGTTTGTAACTCTCTTATCTGTCATCTTCTGAGCTTCTCTCCTCTGATTTATCACTACAGGCCACATCTCGGGTGAATATCCAGGGGAACAAAGACCCAGTTAAAGCAAAACTGTAACCTGACAGCTGATCCTCGTTGTCTGATCCATAGCATGTACCGGACAGCGGCTGCATGATTTCAGACGTGTATGTTTAGCTCTGAAACACTGCAGCATTTCTGGGAAATGTACGGGTTAATATCCGCCGGGAGACTAGTTGGACAGTGAGGTTCCCGGCGACTTCTCCCCACGTCGACCCTGGAGTGACCACTTTCTTCCTATATCTGTGTGCATGGAGGGTAGACCGCCTGTCACTCCAGGGCAGCAGGTGGGGAGCAGTCACTGGTTAGATACACTTTATATAGTGCTGCAGGGACCATATACAGTGTCGACGCACTTAATGCCCCGTATACAGTATCGTCCCTGGGTTTCAGGCTCGTGTTTTCCACGTCAGAGCCTCTATTGTACTGGCTGAGTTGTTTGCTGTAATCCTGGAGCAGCGGTCATCCCTCCACTTGTTGCTTAGGAACCCGGAGAGCAGCTAAACAGCGGGTGCTGTGTACACAGATCCTGGCTCCTGTGATCCCGGCTGATATGACATCACCCCCAGGCGCTAGGAGGATTATGGGTCATTACACTCATTATAATATTTTTTTTGTACTGTTCCCACCTCTTTTTTTTTTTTTTTTTTTTTCATTTTATTTTAATATACCTGTGTGCAATAAGCCCAAATCAACGCTGCAAGGACACATTAACCCTATGCCGACCTTATCTGCACCATTAGGGCTTGTTCACACATTGCTATGGATTCTCACTATGGATTTGTGGACATAAAAAAATCTGCAGAGGATTTACAAACCGCTGCCTACAAAAAGCTGGATGTTTTTTTGTTGTTTTTTTTT
>VIAB01005123.1:15514-26871 GCA_009801035.1 Oophaga pumilio | reverse complement strand
GTCCATCTCTCCTGTCACATCTGTCCCCTGGATCTGCAGTTCTGCTCCCTCCATCACTACATGCAGTAATCACCGGACTATTCACCATTTATTACAAATGACAGGTAGCAATCATCTAGGAATGGAAAACCCAGGGCTGAGATTTAGTTTTCATTCTGCCGTTTGCTAAATAATTATTGTGCACTTAATAATTGAAATATCATGGAATGACTGTAGAGAGTATTCCCCATATGTTATGGCTGCCTCACCTTCCCTGCTCCTGTCAGTGTGGTAGAGGAAGGCAAGGATAACAGGGTGATAATAGTATTATATCTAATCATGGAAACGGTGTGTAATAAATATATAAATAACTATGATTATACATATTGTAATGGCAGCATGAAACAGTTTCTCTGATGAGATAATAAAATGTTAGTACTTTGTTATTTTGCTAAATCTTCCTCATAATTCCAATCATATTTGTCACAACAGATAATTTTATACCTATTTATGCAAAGAAAGCTTCATGAATATTCATTTTTATATTGAATCATTCTAATTATTAGGTCAGTGAAAATTAAAAAAAATATTATGAATAATATTGATGTTAAATATTTATTCCTCTAAAATTCTATTTTTCTAAATTATACAACATACATAATCACATCCATCATGAAAATAGATAAATTGTATATTTATAGATAGATGCACAGATGGATAAACGATAAAGAAGATAAGTAAACGTTTGATTGATAATATTAGATAGATATGTGATAGAGAGATAGATAGATAATAGGTGATAGATAGATAATAGATAGATAGATTATAGATAATAGAGACATAGATAGATAGATAGATAGATAGATAGATAGATAGATAGATAGATAGATAGATAGATAGATAGATAGATATGGAGTAACTGTAGCAGCACCAGACAAATGAGGATGGGAAGCCTCCTGATAACAACCAAACCATCCAGATACAGAGAACAAGAATTAAATAAATAAAAGGTGGATTACCTAAAAGACAGATAAATAACTAGATAACAGATATTTGATCAAATCCATCATACAGAGAGGTAGATGATTTGTTGCTAGATAGATATTTTTCGGTTATTCCTTGGGACCACAGTTTTCAGGAGCACCACTTCTTTCTGTCTTTCCTTCCTTCTTTCTTTCTTTCTTTCTTTCTTTCCTTCCTTCCTATACAGTATCAGGTACATCAGGTCTGTGATGATTTACATCTTGCTTATTAATCAGACATGTAGATGGTATTGGGGGCAGCATCTGACAATTTTGGGCCCCTTCTGATATGAGGAAGTCCACACACCCTCCTCCATTGCTCACAGCTCGTGGCACAATGTCCCCTGGGTGCAGGCTGGTGGCACAGCTCTGGTGGTCACTGCCCCTGCATTATGTCAGTTCTGGAGGATCTGCAGCCACCTCCTCTGTGCAGTCACCAGGCCCTGATGCCAGGCAGGGTGGGCTGTAGCTGTCCCTGCTGGGCACGGGCTCCTGTGCTCACCCCCTGGCCTGCTGGGCTGCCCCCTGGTGGCACTGTGGCTGCTCCGGAGTAATATGGGCTCCCAGTGTATCCCACAAAGCAGACTGGATAAGGATAGGAGCTGGCATGGAAAGTCTGGGCGCCCCCCAGGCAAGGTTTGCCATCCCTGACCAGCACTGGCACTGCCACCCTGCGCGGGGCCGGGGGGCGCCCTGCCAGCTCCAGGCTGCGGTCCTGCCTCTGCCTCTTACTCTTGTATCTCCTGTTCTGGAACCAGATCTTCACCTGGGTGGAGGTGAGCCCCAGCGCCGCCGCCAGCAGCTCCCGCTCCCCGGCGGACAGGTATTTCTGCTGCTTGAACCTCCTCTCCAGCTCGTACACCTGGACCTGGGAGAAGAGCACGCGGGGCTTCCTCCTCTGGGGCTGCAGGGGCCGCTCTGCCTGCTCCTCTCTGCTGGAGACCCCGCACCCAGCACCTGGAGGGAAAGAGGAGAGGAGCTGGATCATTGCCCTCCTAGAGAAAGCGCAGTGCTGCCCTGTGCTGCCAGTCTGAGTCACAGTGGAACTACAAGTCACAGCACACACTGCTAGAGCCCAGGGAAGCACAGGATATAATATATAAAGAGGTGATAGAGACCAATAGATACAGAGGAAAAACACCAGCTATTAACATCACTCATATTCCTTACATAGTATTTCACTTGTTACTTGTCATCTATTATTAAGATTACTATGATTATTTTTATATTATTACCATCAACATTGTTGTTGTTATTATTATTATTATAATTAAATTACTCAGCATTGCATTATTTAGCCTTACATATCAATATACATTTTTACAAAATTTTTATGTTAGGAAAATATTGTATTTTGTTTTTTTATATTTACATTACAACACATACAACTATATAATATTACTACACTTTACCTTTATGTCTTCATGTCACGAGTTTTACATTGTCTTCTTGCAGTATGCTCCAATACATACATTATACATAATACTACACAATATATTATTTCATAATTATATTACTTATTATGTTTCCTACTGTATATCAAATACTCGAAAGGTGCATATCGCACTATACCTATATATATATTTATACACAAATACACAAGTATATGCATTGCTACACTATACAGCAGATTACCTTGACTTTGCATTATATTACTATTATCATTATTTATATTTTGTTAAATCATGTTTGTGTTTAGTAATAATATGTCACAGGATATAATACTATATATTTTTATAACATATGATACGTGTAATATTGCATTACATGATATTTTATTGGCTATATCACATTATATATTTGCGTTGTATGACAATATATTATAGTATTTATTATATTGCATGTTATCTAATAATATATTGCATTTGGTTTTATTAACCTGATATTATGTTGTATTGTATTGTTTTCTATTGTCTATTGTTCTCACACTGTAATGTACATTGCATAGAATTGTAGTAAATACAGGCATAGTCTATGACTATAGGTTGAGCATATAATATTACACATTGCAATCCACATTATTATATAATATATCTGACAGTCTTTCCTGGTTTTCTAATCAGATCTGTGACACAAGTCGCTACTTCCCTGCATAAGCCGCAAATTGCTGGTTTCTATAGACTTCACTGATATTAATGAATGAGTTTGTCCTCACAAATCCCCCACATTATATATAGCAAAATAGATTATTAATTATCAAATGTAAATGTGCTGGACACATAGTTACCGCCAATCACTAAATTATTAGCCGGAGTGCAGCTCTGTAACACCGCATTACTGCATATACTGTGTGTATATTATATCTATATATGTAGCTAGACTTCTATACTCAATGTATATACATGAATGCGGTGTAAAGAGCCGCACACCGACACTAACAGTAATGTAGTGATTGGCGGTAACTATGTGTCCAGCACCCAGGTAGATACAGATGTATTTAGATTTATCTATCTATGCATATATTATTAATCTATCTATATGTATCGATATTTAGAGATATATCAGTGAAGTATAGATAGATGCATACATACATACATACGGGATAGATAGATAGATAAATAGATGATAGATAGATAGATAGATAGATAGATAGATAGATAGATAGATAGATAGATAGATAGATAGATAGATAATAGACAGAATTGTGAGTGGAGTTTAGTTTATAGTGACATATAGGCAGTAGTGGAGGACAGCCTCAGCTCCTCCACATCTGACACCCTCAGTTTGGGCATAGCTCAGGCTGCACTTACTCTGCTCATCCTCTCTGATTGGGGAGTCGCAGGGGAGCCCCATGTCCTCATTGTCCCCTCCTCTGTCATGTGCTGACACTGGTGGTGGTTCAGACCTGGATGAAGGAGCCTCCATTTGTCCTCCAGGATGCTGAGAACGATCCAGCCTCAGGATGTCTGTGACTGAGAAGGGAGTGGAGGCTGCAGGGCAGGGGAGCATCACTGAGGGGTGAGAGGTGAGTGCCCTGACTGCAGGTATCCCACCATGGATGGCCGCTGAGTCCTGCACACCTGGGAGGCTGGGGCCCTGCTCACATCTCCTCTACAGTCAGCCTCCAGCTTAGACCTTGTGTCTGCCCACTGGCCAATGTCCCACCTCTACAGCAAACCCCATCCACCTCCACTACCCACAGCTCAGCTGCACTTCACATCTCCAGCACCTCTGTGTCCACCACATGAAGATCTCCACACCTTCATCTACCTCACTGCAAGGGAAGGGCCCATAGTCTGCAACTGTACCGAGTGCAAGGGAGGTCTGACCTGTGCAGTGTGCTCCCCCAGCACACCAGACTGGTCTATGGGGGGTTTACAGCTGAGATTACCCCCAGGCAGGAAATATCACAGCAGGGGGAGATGCAGCCATGATAGGGAAGATCTCACCATGGGGCCTCCTCATGAGCAGCCAGTGCAGTTCATTAATAACCTTGAAGTTTGCCACATTGAGGGTCAGGCAGCGATGGTATTAAAAAGGGGCAAGGGCCTATGTACCATAGAGGTAATCCATGCAGCTGCTTGAAGAGAGGTGGCCCCAGAAGTAATTCTCTATCAGGTGATGACCCTTCCTCTGTGATCCCATGAATCATGGACAGGGTGTAAAGAGGGAAACCTGGGCGCTCCATCATACTGAGGTGCCCATCTTGTTCTCTGGTATGAGGTCTCCTCCTATATACACCGGTGATGGGGGGAATATTACAGAATAAGTCCCTAAAGTGGATGTATGGAGAACATATCAAACAAGACCCATATCCGCTGCACCTGGTGGGTTCACAGTCTTCACAATCCAGGTATCAGCCTTTATTACCAGCCTTTCCCTCCAAACTACAATAATCAATGTACATTGCTCCAACTGAGCAGAGAAATGCAGTTTTTCCTTGCCAAGTGAAAAAAATAATTTTTTGGTCATTTTGGCAGAAATTTAAATTTCCATTGAAACAGGGCATGTCAGGGTTTGGGGTGTAGGGAGAAAATATTTGATATTATTAAAGTTATTGGTATTATTATTAGTATTATTATTAATTATTTGAAACCTCCTTCTCCTTTATAAAACGATACCTTGATATCAGACCTCTTATTCTAGAGAAATTCACATTTTTCTTACTATGTAAATCAGCTATTAAGATCTATGGGCTGGACATAGCTCTCCCTGGGAGAACTTATTGTAAATGAAAGGGGTGTTACCAGTGTGAGACATGTAGATCAGGAGAGCAGACTGTCAGTCGTTACATGTCTCACACTGGTAACTCTCCTTACATTTATAATAAGCTCTAGAGGCAGATTCTCAGGGAGATCTATGTCCGGCCCATAGATCTTAACAGCTCATTTAGACATTAAGAAAAACGTGGATTTCTCTGGAATAAGACATCTGAACGCAGAAATCATATTACTAATTTATTCAGCTTCCTATGACCTGCATGTCCATATAGACGGCTTTGGAGGGTTGATCCTACAGACAGATTCCCTTTAACATGGCCATACATTGACCTTGCAAATCAAAGTGGGCCACAAGGAAGCAATCGGATCACTATAGGGGTCTTTGCTGGTCCATTCACGGAATCATGGTCATACTGGTGGAATCTTCATCACCTCCTTGGCCTTTCCGCAGCCGCACAAAGAGACCCTTATTACCGCACTCCTCCTTCTCCCGTGTTTGTTTTGTCTCCACCACAAGACTATCACTGTTTGTTTGCCTTATCAAATAGCCCCTTGTAATGTGACAGTTCAGTGAAGAGATGGGCTCAGCTGCTGGTTGATGGGTAATCCAAAGCTCTGCATCCATTAGAAGCACATTAGGAGGGAGATAAGCACAGAGTGGCTATTATAGTCATCCCTGGACCACCCCACACATTACACTTGCCGCTCACAAGTCTTTATTACCAGGCGTGGCATAAATGAAAATAATTCAAAATACTGTAACAAAGAGGAGGACTCAAACTTATTATTCAAGCACGCCGCTGGCTTCTTCCGGGGGTGTACATACATATCTGAAATAATCTCTATATTACATTCTAACTTTGAACACACAGAGATATGTTGTAATGTCCTCTGTTTTGTATAAAATAGTATCTGGACATACACAACACCAGTTGGCTTTCAGTTGTAATCGCTATTACCTCTGATCCAGCTTAAAGGGAATCTGTCAGTAGAATGAACCCTCCTAAGTCGTCTATATGGGCATGTAGGTCATAGGAATCTAAATAAAATGACACCTTGATATCTGAGATCTGATGTTTTATTCCCCAAAAATCATTTTTTAAATATGTAAATGAGCTGTTAAGATCTATGGGCTGGACATAGATCTCCCTGAGAATCTGCCTTCAAGGGTTATTTAAAATAAATGAGGTGTTACCAGAGTGAGACATTTAGATCAGTAGAGTAGACTGTCAGTCGTTACATGTCTCACACTGGTGATGCCACCTTTCATTTAAAATAATCTCTGGAGGCAGATTCTCAAACAGATCTATGTCCGGCCCATAGATCTTAACAGCTCATTTACATACTGAAAAAAATGTGTATTTCTCTAGAATAAAACATCGGATCTCAGATATAAGGGTATCATTTTATTCAGCTTTCTATGACCTACATGCAGAGTTGGCATTGGGGCAGGCAGACTAGGCAGCTGCCTAGGGCCCTCCACTACCCCAGTGGTGCGCCACATAGATGCAAATACAGTTGAAACTAATGATGGAGGAGAGAGCGTCACATTATGCTTCCTCTCGAATCATTCCACTCTGCCTCTGAAGCACTGGGTGCGATGACGTCATAGTGTACCACGCTGTTCTGGGCAGTGAAGCTGCTGTGGTGAGGAGATGTGCTGCAGCGAGGAAAGAGGAGAGGTGAGAATTGTATTTATTCATGGGGGCTGCATTACATTCTATGGTGGCTGCCTTACCTTCTGTGGGGCTGCATTGTACTATATGGAGGACTATGGGGTGTGTATTATACTGCATGGAGGACTATGGGATGTGTAGTATACTATGTGGAGCACTATGGGGTGCATTCAACTAAACAAGCAAAATGCTGCCTATTTATCGAGTGATTGGATTGTTTATGCCAAAACAGAAATCATTAATTTCGGCAGCCCAGTGTAACCTGCGGATAACATAATATTGTATAGGGACAGATTGATCTATTAGTGATCGTTCTGTGCCAATCATTCTTCCTCAGCCGGTGTAAAGAGGCCGGAAAATAAGCATTGAACGACTTCAATATTGTTGATCGCGTTTGTTTAACAGCCTGAACTCAGCACATGTAACTACAACCAAAATGTTTCTGTGTGATGGTGCAATATGCTAGCATTTGGGTCCCCACTTTAAACTTTTGCCTACGGCCCCACTTTGTCTAAAACTGGCCCTGCCTACATGCCCATATACTGTGGTGTGAAAAAGTGTTTTCCCCCTTCCTGATTTCCTATTCTTTTGCATGTTTGTCACACTTAAAGGTTTCAGATCAGCAAACAAATTTAAATATTAGACAAATATAACACAAGTAATCACAAAATGCAGTGTTTAAATGAAGATCTTTATTATTTAGGGAAAAAGAAATCCAAACCTACAGGGCCCTGTGTGATAAAGTGATTGCCCCCTAAACCTAATAACAGGATGGGCCACCCATAGCAGCAACAACTGCAATCAAGCGTTTGCGATAACTGACAGTGAGTTTTTTACAACGCTCTGAATCAATTATGGCCCACTCATCTTTGCAGAATTGTTATAATTCAGCCACATTGGAGGGTTTCTGAGGATGAACCGCCTTTCTAAGGTCATGCTACACAGGATCTCAATCAGATTAAAGTCAATCCTTTGACTATGCTACACCAGCAAGTCCATTCAGAGGTGGACTTGCTGGTGTGTTTTGGATCATTGTCAGCTGCATAACCCAAGTGCGCTTTAGCTTGAGGTCACGAACAGATGGCCAGACATTCTCCTTCACAATTTTTTGGTAGACAGCAGAATTCATGGATCCATTTAACATCAAGTCTTCCAGGTCCTGAATCAGCAAAACAGACCCAAACCATCACAGTACCACCACCATATTTTACTGTTGGTATGATGTTCCTTTTCTGAAATGCTGTGTTACTGCTAACGCCAGATGTAATGGGACATACAACTTCCAAAAAGTTCAACTTTTGTCTCGTCAGTCAACAAAGTATTCTTCCAAAAGTCTTTGGGAACAAGATGTTTTCTGGCAAAACTGAGATGAGCCATTATGTTTTTATTGCTCAGCAGTTGTTTTTGTCTTGAAACTCTGTTACGCAGGTCATTTTTGCCCATTCTCTTTCTTATAGTGGAGTCATGAACACTGACCTTAACTGAGGCAAGTGACGCCTGCAGTACTTTGGATGTTGTGGGGTGTTTTGTGACCTCTTAGATGAGTAGTCACTGAGCTCTTGGGGTAATTTTGGTTGGCCAGCCACTCCTGGGAAGGATCAACAATGTTCCATGTTTTTGCCATTTGTGGATATTGGCTCTCACTATGGTTTGTTAAAGTCCCAAATCTTTAGAAATGGCTTTATAACCTTTTCCAGAGTGATAGATCTCAATTACTTTGTGTTTCATTTGTTCCAGAATTTCTTTGGATTGTGGCATGATGTCTAGCTTTTGAGGATCTTTTGGCCTACTTAACTTTGTCAGGCTAGTCCTATTTAAGTGATTTCTTGATTGAGAACAGGTGTGGCAGTAATCAGGCCTGGGTGTCGATAGGGAAATTGAACTCAGTTTCCCATATATGTGATAAACAATTTATGTTTTGGGGAGGGGGCAATCACTTTTTCACACAGGGCCCTGTAGGTTTGCATTTCTTTTTCCTTTAATAATAAAGACTTTCATTTAAAAACTGCATTTTGTGATTACTTGTGTTATCTTTGTCTAATATTTAAATTTGTTTGGTGATCTGAAACATTTAAGTGTGACAAAAAAGCAAAAGAATAGGAAATCAGGAAGGGGGTAAAAACGCTTTTTAACACCCCTGTAGATGTCTTAAGAGGGTCAATCCTACTGACAGATTACCTTTACAGGGTAAATCAAATTAAAATGATCTTCTAGAAAGAGACTCATCAACACAAAGTATTGTTTTATTTTGCCACGACCCTCAATATTTACATGAAATTATGATTTGTTTGCATCTTACTTTAGACCCAACATTTCATATATACGGTACATAGATTAGAACGTTTGCTTACAGAGTCTATTAGCCCATATGCCCTATATACGAGTGCAAGAGTGAACGTGAGTCCACGCCTGGTAAGTTTAGGCAAATGCCCTTTTGTACAGAAAAGCTCCTTGCGGATCAATTGGAGTAATATACTAGATCCCTTTCTTCTCCAGGGAGAGAAGCTACAAACAGATGTGTCTGGCAGTGGGTTTCAACCCTCCTTACATTGAAAACACTTGCACGCTCAGCTGAGAAGAGCATACCTTTGTGTGAGGAGGACAGGAGAGATAAATGTTGGCTTCATAGTATTTGGTTGACCTTTCCGGAAGGTGTGTGGACAGGACAATCTTGATGGCACCAAACTACCCAATTAATGTAAAAGTGCCTGGGGCTCTATTGGTGCTCGATGGAGGGTTTCTTCAACCGGTAAAGAAGAACTGTAAGGAAACCATACACACATCTGGCCAACGTTGCCTGATCATTTGGTTCTATTATTGGTTGCTGTTTCTAGTTTCTTTCTGGGAAATTAGATTTCCGAGGGTTGTGCAAGTAAATAGTTCCAATAACGTAGATAAATATGAATCATAGTAAAGTTATAAGAAATTACTGATTACAGAACATTATCCACCAGCACAGGCTTTTCTGCTCTGATTACCATGAGTGTCAATGTGATCTCCATCCGACCCTGTATCTGACCGGACTTTCCTACGTCTCCTGTGCTCGTCTTGCTGTCTCTTGATGACTATGACACCATGGAGCCAGCCACAGATATGTATTCGGCCCCTTCTCATGGGGCCAGTCTCTGAACAAAGACATGGCGAGAGATTGGAAGGATTTTGAACTTAACAATCAGGAAATAAAATAAACAGTGTGCAGACCTGGAGTATCTCACAGATATTTGAAGAAGTGCAACCATTAAATGGAGACATAGTAGAGCCTCAGTATTTCCTAAACTGCAGTCCTCACGTCTCCCCAACAGATCATGTTTTCAGGATTTCGCTAGTATTGCTTCTAGATATTACTTATATTGAATGAATGCAGCAAACTGGATAACTGCAAAATATACCTAGAACTCTTGGCTCTCAGACCCAAGATAACACCCCTAAATTAATAACAACCCATATTAAACCCCTAAATGAGACTGCCAGCGACACAACTTTGCCTCCTGGGTCAAGAACGCAGGTGTTTTCAGCCAGGAGAGGGTAACAAACCTCTACCAGACACTCCTGGTGGTGGTTTGTCTCCAGAGGAACCGAAGGATTAAGCATTGATATTCAACATGTCCGATCCATTTTTCCCCCACATTTTAAATCGGGTGAGACTAAGAGGGCCCCCTTACATATTAGTTGGGTAAAAAGTTCCTGACAAAGTTGGAAAGTTCGACTGACTATGATCTAGTCCCACTGTATTATAGGAGCTCAACTAATGGTGGCCATACCAGGAGAACGACTGTGATGGCCAGTTTGATCGTTGTCCAGGCCATCAGTGGTTCAATGGTTGTTCACATCAAACCACTTTCATCTAATGTTTATGACTGCCTTAACATGTTGGGATGGTTCCACATGTTGGGACGGTACACCACCAGGGGGAGCAACCTGGTGCCCCTGTACACCCATGCTGCAAGGCAAAGCCCCCATGGCTCCAGGCCACACCACAGGCACAAAACCACAGGAGCAATGACCGCCACACAGCATCAACACCAAGTGAATACATCTAAAAAAACACCTTCAACATGTTCTCAGACTGTGAATTTAGAGCAAAAATTGGCGGATCCCCTCTTGCAGTCTCCTGTTAATTTAAAAACTAACGGGTCAAATAGGAGAATTGCTGGTCCAAGCACTTGATGTTGGTGCTGTGTGGTGGCCGTTGCTGGTGTGATGCTGCGCCTGTGGGGTGGGAAGGCTTGGAGTGATGGAGGCTTTGCCTTGCAGCCTGGGTGCTGTGGGGCACCAGGTTGTTCCACCTGCTGGTGTGCTTTCGATTCAGCAGTGGGTGGCGCATGGCGCTGAACCGTTTGGATTGGGGACCCACTGAGAGGTTCGCCGTGACGTGGCAGTGGGCTTCATACAATCTGATCAGAACGTTAAACTAAGAATCTCATGTTGAGTTTTGTAAATTTTTGCCTCGGCATTAGATCAATGTATGATTTTTGGATGTGAGCCACCCGCCAGGGCCGTGGGATACTCGGCACCGAGCC